>VZRR01013115.1:182603-206880 GCA_013398015.1 Oreocharis arfaki
TGTGAAGCAACACGCACACTAAAAAAAGCCCGTTCTCGGGAGAGAAATCAAAAATAGCCACAACAGCATTGAAAGTTGCTCGCTTAGTGATTTGCATTATAACGCTGCCGCTGCTGCTTGGCTCCTCCAACCGTGTGCCCAAGGAACATGTAAGATGGGAGAGGGGGAGCTATATACTTTTTCTGTGATCTCTCTTTCTTCGAAAAAAACCAAAACCCAACCAATCACAACCCGCACACTCCACTCCTTTGATGGAGACGTGACTCCAGGCGGTGGTTTCGGAGTCTCAAGCGGAGATTCCTGGGGAAAAGGGTGTGTGTACAGGACCCATGAGAGTGCTCCTCTGGCGTTTTGGGCCCTCGAGTTTGTCAGCCCGGGGAGCGGGGGCAGCGGGCGCTGATGCCCGGCCGGAGGGATGCCAGGGAGTGCCTGGCGGCAGCTAACGGGGGCAGCGCCCAGTCCCGGAGCACTGGGAGCGCGGGAGGCGCCCGCCTGCTTCTCTTCGCTTCTCCCGCCGTGCGATTCGAGACCAGTGACAAGTAGTTCTGTTTTCGGGGGAAAAAAAATTAAAAAGGAAAAAAAGACTGGATAAAGCCTAACTTTTATTTATCAACGGTTCACGCCCTGATTAAAAAAACAGCACCAAATCTTAACCCAGATTATGCAGTTAAATGTATCGAGCCGGAGGCAGCGTGGCTGTTTGCCAGACCTATGATCCATTAACCTCTTTAGCTCATTGTTGGCAGGCAACAATAGCACACGATTAAATTCTTACATTTTAAAGACAAGCCATTTTCTTTTCATAGTAAACTCTCCTCTCCTACATTACAATTAAAAATAGGGTATCGACAATAAAAATTATAAGAAAGAAATAATACTTTGAGTTTTTAGCTACTTTGTGTTCATTTTACCGCGAAAACATTGTCCTGTGCTTAAGGCGGTATGTATAAAGGTGGAAAGAGGCATATTAAAAATTCTTATTTTATAAGAAGGATTTTGGATAATTTTACCTTCACCACTGGATTAAATACTACTTAGGCTCTCTGACATTCAGAGTTTTAGTTCCAGTTTTCTTATAGAGAGAAACCAAGCAAAGCCCTACATAATCAATATAAGACTGTGAAAAATAGGATATATAGGGCCTTTTTTTCCCTTTCATGTGTTATAAATACATATACACATATATGTTCTTTAATAAAAAAAATTGTGTGAAGCTATATATTCATACATAAATGCTTGTGCATGTATACATGCTCTCTCTATATATAACTGTTATATAAATAACATATTTCAAAACAATTTGAAAATTAGAATAAAAAAGAGGCAAAGCTAAAACCACAACTCTCAGCCTCCTGTGGAGTGCTATAAAAAAGTGCTATCACTTGGAGGAGAAGTCATAGAATCACTGATACAGAAAGAATATTAAAATTATACCTCGCACCTTATTCTTTACACAAACAACTTAGGTAGTAGAACTACATCTGTGAAAAAAAAAAAAAAAAAAAAGGAAGTATACCATGTTTTCTGTGTTTCTCTTTTTTGTGTAGGACAAGAGGTTGTGGTCCTAATAGCCAAAATATTTGTTTTGGAGAGTCTATATTCATAGAAGCTGAATCTGTTGCTGAAAAATAAAGCTATCTCACAGGGAGTAGAGGATAGATAGTATGTGCAAAAGGGATGACTCATCCCATGAGGGTCTGGGGAAAAAAATGGGAAATGTGATGGAGATGGTCACTCAGGCTAGCGGGGTGACAACCGTGAATTCAAGAAGCTTGTGTGTTACAGAGGTAGCTGGGCCTGTAAACAAATGCAATCTCATGTGGAGGAGGTAGCTGGAAAGAACACCTTTACTCCTTTTGCCATGGTCAGTCTGTGTTGTAAAACACATCCTACTTACTGCTCATTAGAGAATGAAGACCGTAAGATAGCACCTACATCCTCTCAAGACTTCCACACATTGTTTCTAAATCCTCTGTGGTTTAGGAAAAGTCCTCTCAAAAACACCAGACTTGAGGCTCTGGGAAATGATAAAAGATCTAAGTTCATAGGACTCACCCTCTTGAAGAAAGTTTTAGTGGTATTCCTTGGTATTCCTTGTCACCTTAACAAGCTCTTCAGACATAGTCAGCTGGCACCGTTCTATCCTAGCCCAGAGAAAGGCCCAAGGCTCTTTATTTAATCCAAGAAAATGTAGTCTTGATCACATTTTCATCAAAATCAGTGGTAAAATTAAGAAGTGACTGCTACATTAGGAGAAAGTTTTGAGTGTGTGAGACTGCCTGTTTTCAAGAACAGATGTTAGGGATGTGAAAGAGATGTAACTCTACACTGTAGTGTTACATTTGGGCTGTATTTCCACCTGTTGCAACAAGAGTAGCCAATAATGAATGATTATTGCTACTGTGGATAATATGTTAAATGATTGAAAGCAGATATATTTTAGCTGGTTGCTTTTTCTCTCTGTTTTCTTCACTAAATCCAAAGCGTTTTCTCCTTACTTTAGAGCTGTCTACTGTAGCAGGGAAGAGGTATAAGGTATCACACACACTGCTTCCATCTTTGCATATGTTGTGTAGGGTAATCACACTGACATTAGCTGGTGTAAAACTGTGGAGTTTCTGTCTATATAAAATTCCCAACTTTCACGTGGTATAAAAGTAAGAGATATTTGGTAGCCATCATTTTAAGGAAATAGGAAATTGAGACCTTTGTTCTTTCGTAAAGTTCTGTTTACTTCTTTTGTATATTTTTGTACTACAAAGCCCATTATCCAACAGCTTTATTTTTTATTCATTTTCAGTACTGTAACTTGAAGAAGTACATACCATTTATTACAAACAGGCATTGATGGTAAATAACAAGCAAAACTTGTGCTCTGCCAAATTATATAAAAATGGCAAGATTGAAATGCCCAGCCTTTATTATACTTGCTCTATGGCTGCAATGGTTTGCAATCTCCTTAACAACTTGAAACCAAGTGAGGTTTTTGACACTCAAGAGGATTTTCTAAGAAGGTCAAAATTACAGAGAAAATGCTGCAGTTTGGTACAGGATGTCTACTCTTCTCTATATAACATTATGGAACCAAGATTTTTTGTCTAAATTTCAACTTTCACTAATAGTTCTGGAAATTGGTCTAGAGTGTTTCTTTACTTTTTAAACACCTGGTCTGTCATAAATGTTTGTTTTATATAATTTTCTCCCAAATTTTCAAACTTCCATTCTGTTTCATGTGAAGTGTCTCATACACCAACTCTTTTTTAACTTACAGTGGGTTGACTTTTTGAAAAAAAAATTGTGCTCTTCAAGAACTTTGTAAAAACTTAAGGTGTTTAAGAATCTTATAGGATTATGTAAACCAGTGCATTAAGATAATAGATTTCTTAAAAATTATAATCAGTGTATGTCTGTTAGGTTGGAATTTGCTGTCATAACCCATTAAAACCAAGCTTCACTGAATCAGTAAATACTATATGTTTGAGCTGTCTGCATATTATTGACTTTTCTGGTTTCTGCAAAGCATTACATCAGAAGTCCCTTCCCCCCTTTGTTTTCATACCAGGAAAATCAATTCAAATCTTAGATATACAAAGCAACAAAGGTAATCTAACCTTGATGTATTTCGGAATTTATGCAATCTCCTTCTTTATTTTGTTGAAGCTCTGCTTTGCAGGCTTATCTCCAGCACCTGAGAGTTTTGACAACTCTTTCTGCATGTATAAGAAAACATACTCAACAATAATAGGCTGAGAGGCAGCTTATTTAAAATCATACAAGAACGTGACTAGCATGTTAAGGAGAGACTTTCATTTTGGGGAAAAAAAATTCAAAGATACCAAGCTTAGAATCAAATTCTGCTTTCAAATGTCCATACATGATCCTCTTTGGGAAGAAAAAAAGATTATATGCAAAGACATAACATTAATTTTAATGGAAGATCAATGGATACGTGCAGAGCTATTTGGTCGTTGGGCACCCACACTAGTCATAATTTTCACAGAGGTTTATGATGTTTTTCTACTCTGTTCAGTTCAAAACTAACGTACAAGGCCTACTGACTCTTGTTTTCCATTCAGATAAGTATTGACAAAATAGCTGAGGTTTGCACATAAGGGGAATAATTCTAAACTATTTAACTGCTCATCCCATGTTTCTTCCTGACAGTTACGCTGCTTTCAGCTTACTTTAAGTTTGCTAAACTTCTGTGATTCAACCTGAAATCCTGTATGGTGAAGTTCTGTCTCAGGATGCATGTTTTTAGCATAGCCGACCAAAAAGGCTCAGCTATACCTGAGAATGAGATTGAGGGACGATATTCTGTTTTATTTCTTGCTAATATATTCATTGTAAGGCTTATTTTTTTAAGAACTCTAGCACCTTCAGGTAACGGAGAAGATATATACAAGTTGGCAGGTTTTAGTTGAGGATGACCTGGTATCTCCATGAAAATTCATTTATGTTTTTCCAGTTCATGAATATTTGGAAGCTCAGTTGACACATGTTAAATAGCAGTTTGTTAGAGTTATGCAATTAAATGCATATGTTTAGCTGTTCTCCACCCAGGTACATCCAGATGTGGCCTGGAATTGTCTCTCCCAATGCTCTCGCTCTTAAGCAAGTAGGTCTGTTTTTTTCCTTTGTTCTTCATTTTGATTAGAGCCCAAGCTGCACTGAGAAGTAGGCTGTTTCAGTTGAGTGCTGGAATGCAAGAAATCTTCCCTGGATTTCTTGGGACTGGGAATCTGGCAAAGATGAAGCGACAGGGATTTCAATGGTAAAAAATATGGGAGAAAGTTCTGAGACCTGGGGGGAAGTGGTAAGGAAGAGACTGAATTCAGATGACTAACTGCTAGGTGCAGAAAAGGAGCATGGGAGGAGACAACAGATCTGCCTGTGTGGCAGTCAGATGGGAAAACTATGTGAGAAGCTTATAATTTTGGATATGCTGATAAGGAAAAAGAAGAAATCAAAATACTGAAGACCGTAGCTGGCTAAGTGAAAAGTCAGGTGGAAACAAGCCAGTGAAGATGTGAAGATGTGAATGAAGTCACAGAAGTGGGGGAGAGAGGGAGAGAGAGAAGTGGAATAAGACATAAAAGCCGAAAAAGAGACAGAAAAGTCTGTAGTACTGGAGCATACTGCCATGCAGATCTTGGAAATGAACCAACCATCCCAAACCTCAGCATTTCACTGTTATCAATAAATATCTGTGAAACCTGTTGGCAACGTGTGCTCCACACTTTCCTCTGGTGCTGCTCCACGCAAGGGGTGACCATCTGCTGCCATTGTCAAGCCTGACAGTAGCTCTACAGGCAGAAACATACCCTGCAGGTCTAACTTCTCAGTCTCAGTAATGAATCTTGTCGGTATCAGGCCCCTTTTTGAGATACCTGTGTTCATTCTTCTTCAAAGAATGGAAAAGATACAGAAAATGGAAAGGAAGAGAAAGGGAAGAAGGAAAATGAAAGGGAAGAAGGGAACCCTTTAATTCTTACCACAGTAAAATGCTGCTGTCAGGTATTAGGCAACATTAGAACTAAGGTTGTCCTTACTAACTCTACTCAGCTTCTTCCCTATTTGTGTATATACATTATAATACAGTTTAAAATTGCAAAAACATATACTGTTTTTTCTTTCATCAACACTGGATATCACTGCAAAAGATGAGTCCTGCTCAATGACTAAGAACGTGCATAATGCTTTATTTTATTTTTATCGGATTTTGGGCAGATCAGACACTTTTCACCAAATTAAACTCTCCTGGGAAAAAATATTAATTGTCTTTTCAGAGGGTTTTCTCTGAAACCAGTCAGTTTGACATCTGCACACCTCAGAAGTTATTAATTTGCTTTGACAGAGCTTCCACCATTCCCATTGCAGAGATGAGAGCGGAGACATAACCAATAAAAGCATGAGTATCCACCATTTTCAAATGTAAACATAAATTATCTAGAAATTTTCATTTTACTCTTTGAAAGGTTATTCTGTGCTCACTTCAGCTGAGAGAGGAACACTTCTAAAAATGAGACCCAGGCTTTAATCAGGGCATTCAAAACCAAAATACTCATAACTTTTGAGAAGTAGGTGACCAGCAAATTTTTGGTGAATCTTCTAGCTTATGGCTAGCATTTTCTAGCACTGCAAGGGGATAATGTTCCACATTTTACATCACCATTCAAATGGTTTAAGAATGAAACATTAACTGGAATGCATACTGAAACTTTTTTCACTGTATATGCTCTAAAAACAGTAATAAAAAGCAGCGAGAATGAAGATGACAGCATTGTTATAAAACTCACCCCACTTTATTCCCAGGGTGATGATGAGAGGTCTTGCAGAAACAAAAGATACTTTCACAATCTGTGTGCAAGCTACACTGGAACACACTTATGCTTTAGACTGAGGTCATAACTGAGTGTGGGTTCTTCAAGAATAGTGAAACTCTAAATCCCGGAGTAGTCTGCTACTGAAAAGTTTGCTGAACATTTATTTTTGAGCCAAACTAGGAAAGCTTGTCTACTGTCTAGAATTGCCTGTAAAACTTCCAGCTTTGAAATTGACAGCCTACTTCATTTTTGGTGCTGTCATCTCCTTTTTTTGAACACTGAAGATATTGCACTTATAGGAGGAGAAAGGATCCAAGTAGAACTGGAGGAGAGGGAAATTGTTTGGAATTGATGGAGACTGGAAGCATTTCCTTCTCTCTCGACATTTTCTAGCAACAGCAATGCCAGGATAACCTTTCCTGTTTTCTGGTTTGGAACAAGCATTGAAGAAAAAGTAAAATATGACCATTTCTTCCTTTATTGTCCACAATAAGAAAATTCTCTTGCTAAATTATGTCTTCGGGGAATTTCAATGGAACATAAAATGTTACATTTATTTTTATACCCATTTTTGAAGGAACCTGGAAACCAAATCCCTTTACCTTAACATGGATTAATTGATATAAGATAGGAAGGGGGGGTAAATTTCTTTTCTAAAACCCACATGTGGGGACTTTTATATGTGTGAGATTTTGTAAAAATCACCCAGTGACGATTTCCTCTGAATTGATATCTTTTTGGCTAAGATCTTTTCGGCAAGGAATTGCTTTGCTAGACAAACAACCATCTGTTTAATCTGTAATCCAAAACCACGTTAGTTAGGGTTGGGCTTGTGGAGAATAAAGTTGAAAGCCCTGTTTTTTTTTATAATATCTGTAACCATCAGCAGTTTTCTAAGTTACTAGTTCTTTTGAAGCCATACTACAGACTGCTACTCTGAACTTTGACTGATCCAGGTGCCTACCTGAATCCACAGATCCCATTCACAGTGGAGAGGTGCTGCAGACATGAAGCCTCTTCTTCACAGAATTCAGAAAATCCATCATGCACATCTTGGTGTTCTCTCCTTGCTGATGTGTTTTCCTCCTTGAACTGTTGATCCACAGCAAGGTTTGGACAATGGCAACAGCTGAATTTCTTTAACTCAGACTCTAGGTTTTTGGAAAAAAACCCATTAAGTATATACAAGCATGTGTTGAATAATGTATTTAAAGTGCTGCCTGTGAGCATGACTGTTTACATTTACTGACATATTTAACAGATTTTTTTGGGAACAAACCCAAACACTTCTAATCACATGCTTAGTAAATTTAAATTTCGTGATACATGTAGCTGGCAAAACCAGAGAGAGATAAGTTGCAACTGTATTACAGGTGACATCCTATAAATTGGATAGAGTCCTTCTAGGGACTTCCATATTTAGAAGCTGATGTACAAATTAATTTTAATCTTTCAGGTCCAGCTTTGGTATTCTGATCTTTCCTTTTATTCAATTTTTTCATAAGACACACACATCAATAAATATATGGGTTCTGTCTCTACACCTTTAGGTTTTACAGAGCAGTATATTACACTTTTAGAGTCACTTAGAAGCACTGATGCACCTGAAATCTTGCTGGTGAGAGTGGAAGAGACATGTGCCATGTATCCCGTTTCCTCCCTTTCTCAAGCATATGCCAAATAATCCCATTCATAGGGGGCTACAAATACCTCTTTTAAAAACTTTCTTCCTATGTAATATAACTGAAAAAACCACTAAAATTCTCTTGGTGTAATGGCTAGAAGCTTTTTCAATTTCCACTTCAGCACATTTATGTCCACCTAGAATGTTCTCTTTTTCAGTATTATGATTTAATGAGTTCTTTCTTCTTTATCCACTGATGTATTTATGGAGCTCAGTCAGCTCCTTATCTGCTTCATTTTTCTATGTATTTTCCTACCAGAAAAACCGTTTTGGGGTCATCCCTAAAATTGGTCCTTTGCTCCTGTTTTCTTCCATGACCTTGTCTCTAAGTTTTCTCTTTCATGATTGCCTTCCTGGCTAGAAATCTCAATGCTGTATTGCAGCAAGGTCTAATCAGGGCCTAGTGCAGTGATACCAGTGCTTGTCTGTCTCTCACAGAGTCACCTTTTGCAATATGTTTTCAGTTTCTGTTTGAGATTTTTATGCTGCATCGCACTGTCAGTTCATTCATTGAGAAACTGACTGTCACATCCCATTTCTACAAAACATTTCCATCTGATAAGCCTCCAGCATACCAAAGAACTTTTTATTATTAGCTCCACATGCACGACCTTGCATTTCAATCTACTCCTGTTTCTGCCCATCCACATCTTTTGGTATTCATTTCTGACCTCCTCTGTCCTACCTTCCACATGCGTGGTTTATCATTATGTATCTAAACCTGTGCCGTATTGAAGGCAATAAACCAGATGAGTTCCTGCAGTGTATTCTGCAGAACATGACTGGGAACCACCTTGATACTACTGTCTGAAACCTTTGTATGCTGCTATCCCTGAAAATGCATCTTTGCTAATTTTACAATTGCTATCTTAACTGTAATCCTTTTTTCCAGATCTATTAATAGTATGTCATGTGCTACAATATCAAATACACCTAGCCAACAACTTAATAGAAAAATCCACTACAATGTCTGGGGAAAAAGTTACCTTGTCAAATAAATACAAAGATAAAGAAAAAAAAATCTCATAGTAGCTCTTTAGGAGAGAAGGAATGGTTGTCACATTGTTTTTATTGCCATGAGAATGCTTTTTCAGCTGCTTGAAAAAGAAAAATAAACCATCAAACCTATTTGTGGCTGCTTAAATATTCGTACAAAACTCTATTATTTGGATGCTATAATAGGTAAATACTAAATGATATGTGGAATTTTATGAAATCGAGGTGATCCTTTCTAGTTTTCTGTATGTGAATGACTGTAGCTTTCTCAAAAACTTGCCTTTGGAGCTGAAATTTTCAATGAGTTAGGTGACCTCAAGGTCTTTTACTGAAATCCAAGGGTGATTTTCTCTCTGATTGCATTGGAATCAAGATAAATTAGCAGTAATAAGTAAGGCACTTTTTGAAAAAGTGACCGAATCAAAATGTGTCTCATCATAAGAGAGAGATAGTAGTCCAGGAAAGGATTAATATTCTCAGGCATTTAATAAAGAGACCAACTGACTCTTGTTTTGTTTTGAAGAACTCTAAGGCAGTGGTGACACAAAGAATAATAAAAAAAAAATTCATAGAATTAGGTCCAAGAATTGATCTACAACGTGCAGTAACATCATAAATATTCTTTGAAGTCCTGTGAGCAGGATTACTACGGTGGGCAGTGATTAAACAATGTTCTCATAAGATCTTTTCCCCAGCTAATTATACACCTCAGGACACACTTTTCATATAACAAAGGGTATATGTTGTTTCCTACCCATTTCCATTATGTTTTCTGTCAACATAATTCATATATCTTTATTTCACTTGTGACTGTTCATATATATTGCATAGAGTTTGAAATGGATTATTAAAACATTCATGTACTTTGTGTAATTTCTTTTGTACACAGCTGCATGAACTGCCAGCATTACCAAATCTTGAAGTGTTTTCTTTTTTCCACAGCCTAAGCTCTCTTTTTTATCTTTATATATACATATATTTCCCAGAGAGAAACAAATGTTCTCATATTCAGCCTCAACAAGCCTTTTAGCAGGCATAAGTTTTGCTTATTCTTGTCAGAACAAAATTAGATATTAATCCAGTGCCAAACAGAGTTTACAAGAAAGAAATTCAGACACCAGATTGCAAACTTGAACTATTTCCTTACAGAGATTGGTCTCTTAACTCTCTGAAGGGGAAGACCTATAGAACGCACTGTGGAAATACGGAGAATATTTCTTCCCTGTTAATTTATTATGGTGAATTGACATAATGAAGGATGACAAATAGGTCTTTTCTTTTTCATCCTCACAGCACTTCCCATTAAAATGTGAATATTTTCTGTATGAGCATCAAGAGTAACACATTTAGTTACACAGATGCCGTGCGTCATACGCTGAGAACGCTATAGGAAGAGCAATGGAAAATGTTCTGCTGAGTAAAGTGTTAAAGCAGCCTACTCATTAAAAGCAAGCCTCTGTGGTGTTTGAAATCATTGAGAAAAATAATATTTTTTCTTCTAAAAGGTGGAAAAATTAGATAAAGACTTTGTCTTGAGCTTTTCTTCTATCCCATAGGATTGAATTTTTTGCCGTCATTACAGACTAAAGATTGGTATGCTGAAATATGCATACCTAATATTTAACTATAATATATTCTGTGTAATATAATAGTATATTATGATACTTTGTTGATAATATATGTAGACTGTTCATTGTTCTCAATATGCATATAAAATATTCCCACATTCTAGTCAAGACATAGCATAATACATCAATTCAAATCTTCACTGAATTTGATAAAAGCAAAATGCACATGAATTTAGCCTTGTTTATTTTAATTCCTGTCTAGAAGCTCACTATTAAACTTCATAATTTGCCATGTTACTTGTTGTAAAGTGACAGCCATTAACATTGCTTGTTCAGTAAAAAAACAGATTCATAGTAATAAAATATAGAAAAAGAAAGCAATTTTTCCATGCTATATGCAGTTATAGATATTTGATATCTTTATTTGATATCTGTCTTTTATCAGCTAGCCAAGTAGAAATAAAGTCAAAATATAGGGAAGATTTCAATAGTTAAAGCACAGTTAGTAGTGTTAAATATAGCATTTTCTTTTTTTACTTCATTAAGCATGGTACAATTTTTATTGTATTTTTTAATTGCAATTTTTACTTATATCCAACTGGAAGTGAAAATTACCATACATAATGCAACAAAGCTAAATCTCTATGAACTTTGAAATAAATGCAGTATTGAAAAAACCCAACAAATATTTAAATGTCCTCCTCATGTGCAGTTTATATGCTTCTGCATGAGAGCATTTCCATATGTTTCAATTTTTTTACTTGCTTTTCTTTATATGTCAAAGAATAGGAAAACAAAAGTGGTTGCTTGTGTGTTTGGTTAGTTTTCTTCTTTACGTAAGCTAAGGTTTTTGTAAAGGGCACTGGGACTTCAGGAAACACACCTACCTGTGGCTTAATGAGCTCACTGAAGAGCCACTGAGTCTACAATCCTCTTAGGCCGCTTTTTTGTAGAGAAATTTTGGTAGGATGCATGGAGCATTATTAATCTATTGTTTTTATGGAGAATTTTTGCCCTAGATGGAGGAGTTTTTATTCTTCCAGATTATTTCTAGCTATTATATTTTGCTTCACTGACAAGGGAAGAGCAGCTGTATTGCAGTGACAACATTACAAACATAAGAGCCCAACCTTCATTGCTGCCTTAATCTAAACAGATGTGTTCACAGGTCTTGCTAACAGCCTGATTTGTATCTGAAAGCATTTTCTTTTCCATCATGTTCCTTCCCTCTGCTTTGTCTTGTTTAAAGACTCTCATAATGTTAAGGTTTTTAGGGCACTACTACTCCACAGACTAGTTAGCTTAAATGAAACTGAAGCTAACATGACAACACTTGCAAACCAAGTGTCATTTAAATACCTTTTTTTTTTTTACTCCTTGCATACACAGGCTTACACAGGATTTAAAGTACTACCTGGATGCCTGTCTTGCAAGTACACAAACACCTGAAATGCTTTATTTTATGTAATAAAATTACCTCTTCTCAAAGAATGAAGCTGTTAGAAAGCTTTACTATCCGTCAGGATCCGCTGGCACAGAAGTTTATCAGAGTGTGGAAGGTTTGGCTTAGCAAAAATAAAGTAATTTAATAGGTCTAAAGCCCCTGTTTTCTTTTGGCAGTTATTTCACTTTCTTTCCAGAAAGCAACCTTTTTCTATTTTATTGTTCAGGGTCCTATATTTAAAGTGCTTTGTCACACATGTCTGCTATAAGAACTCTGCTTTGAGTGCCGACCCTTTGTAGTTCATAAATCTTGTGGATTTATGTCATAATTTTATTTGAAGTCATCACACAAATTGATATATTTTGGTTTAATGCATTTTAATAATACAAATCCTTTAGCTCACCTCTTCTTATTCACTTCTTTCGTGTGTCCACATCATCTTTTAGTGCCTACACTTAATGATTTTCACTGGATCTGAGTATATTAAGTAGATGTACTGCTACATAACAGTACAGCAGGAGTGTATCTAAATGGCTTTAGCCATCTCTAAAATGCAGGTATCAGATTCATGTCATGAAATCACAGACAGCATTTGAGGTCAAGCCAGTGTTTGAAGGTCAGAAAAATGGAGGTTACCAACCCAAGGAGATTGTGATAACCCAGCCTACCTGCCTGTGTGGAGCCACACCATCAGGGAGATGTGAGTGCTGAGGGAAGTAGCCAGTAACGGATGACTGTAAATGAAGAGAGCTCGTTTGAAAGGGCTGCTGATGACACCTCATGAGTGGGGTGCTCTTCACTGAATGGAAAAACCTTGTTATGAGAGGGTTGTGTGTGTTGTCCAGTGCTTGTGAGGCTGAGGAGAAACTCTGCCAGCTGGGTGAGGATTGAGGGGGTGAGCTGGGGCACTCGAGCAGCCAGATGTGAGGATGGTTTTACAGCCTGACAGGGCAGTGCTCAGCTGAGAGAGGCTGTCAGAGAGCACCTGGGAGCAAAATTCTGCGTTTGCGATCCATGTAACAGAAGGGTGGTTTTGTCCCCACCGTTTCTTGACAAGTTAACAACTAATACTGAATGGGTTTATTCTGTGTGATTAGCACCAAGAATGTAGGGTATCAATTCATCAGCGTGTACTGCTACCATGAGATATGTTAAGCTCAGGCAGAAAGGGTAGTGTGAGAAGTCATTGATACCCTTGAGCACACAGCAGATACCTAACCCCGCCTGTCGATAAGGCCAGGTAGCTGCTGCTGATAGATCAAAAAAATCGGTTTCCTCTTGCAGCCTGAATTCAGTAAAATTTCAAGGGTGCTTACTTTCATTCTAAATGGTAATATTTCTCCATAACTGTTAGAAATGGTCAATCTATTATGTTTATTTTGTGTCATATAGTGTCCTTTTATGTGTCTCTCAGTGTGTATCCTTTCATTCCTTTAATATTTAGTACTGTCATATGAAAGTATTATAGTAACACAAAAACCAAGGCAGAAAGCAAGCTCTTGAAACATAATGACAGGCACAATAAATACTTATTTTCCATATTATGGCACATATGTCTTCTTGAAATAATTATATACAGTTTTCACCAAAGAAGTGTTATGCTGCTTAAATAAGTCCACTCAAGCTTATTGTAAATGGTATTTTTGTGGCTTGCTTCCTTATGCTTTTGTCATTCTACACTTGATTTATAAAGAGATTCATGGAAAGTCATAATTATTTTAAGAAGGCAGCAGGGAAAGTGTTCTTTCAGCATGTCTATAAATCTTTACTTGTGCTCTACAGAGAACTCTGCTCTCCATGTCTGCTTTAACAGCGTAAGAAGAGTATATCATAATGCCTTGCGTTGTCAGAGATTCGAGAATCTTTATAAAACGAAATCAAAAGTGGAGACAATTTCATTGTAACAGTCCTGGCAACAAAGTAAAAAAGGATACCAATTCAGCTGGCACACTGACATGATAGCGAGAGTACACTCTTTCACGGAGTTAAAATATGTGTGGGATTGGAATGTGTGTGTGTGTGTGTTTGTATGTATATGTACATACAGACACACATATACACATACGTATATCTAAGAAGGTAGTAAATTTAAGATGTACAAAAAGGAGATGACTACTGAAAACATGGTCTATTTAAAGTATAATATTTCTGGGAGAATGCAAAATATACATTTTTTTTCCCTCACTGAATGGTAAATAGCTGCCTTTTAGAAGAAGAAAACACTTTTCCTCCTGATGAAATCCACAGCAGATAACACTTGGGCGATTGCTTTCCATTCTCCTACCCACACATTTTCAAAAGACAATTTTCCTTTGCTTTTTCTCTTCTGCAAGGAACTATCCTTTTGTAAAGCTTACAGCCTATAAGAGAAAAGGTTTAGTTATGGTGATTACAGATGGACACAGATTTCTTGTGAAGATTAGGGAGTCTCTTTCACTGAAATTTGGAAAGGTGTGTAGAGAAATATTTGTCGGGAATTTTTTAGGTGCAGCTAATTCTGCTTTGGGTAGCAGTTAAGCTAAATGGTTTGTTATAGTCCTTCCCCTTTTTTTAAAAAACAGTCCCTATGAGGTCATGCTGCTAAGCAAAAACACCTGAAAACTGTTCATCAAAACCACTTTCTTTCAAGAGCAACACAATATTTATGTCTCTGTTTATGTAAAGTCACCCTATGGTCATTTGTAAAGAATAAGTTGTTTGGGAATGGATGTCTCAAGGACCTGTCTACAGTTTTAGTGTCTGCTCTGCAAGACAGATGCATTACACGGTAAATACTGAATTCTGAGTACGTATTACAGAATCACAGAACGGATATGGTTGGAAGGGACCTTAAAGATTATCTAGTTCCAAGCCTCTTGCTGTGGGCAGGGATGCTATTCACTAGATGAGATTGCTCAGGGCCTCATCCAACCTGGCCTTGAACACTGCCAGAGACTGGGCATCCCTAGCTTCTCTAGATGGGGCACTCTCAACCTGTTCCAGTGTCTCACCATGCTCACACTAAGTAATTTCTTCCTAAAACCTGATCTAAACCTGCTCTCTTTCATTTTAAAACCATGTACCCTTGTCCTCTCATTATCTGCCCATATAAAAAGTCCCTCTCCCTCTTTTTTGTAAGCTCCCTTGAGGTAGTGGAGGTCTCCCCAGGGCTTTCTCTTCTCCAGAGCTAAACAAGCCCGGCTCTCCCAGTCTGTCTTCTTAGGAGAGGTGCTCCCGCCCTCTGATCATCCTTGTGGCCTCCTCTGGACCCTATCAGGTCCATATTCTTATGCTGGGGACTGGGGAGAGCTAGATGAAGCATTCTGGGTGTGGTCTCACAAGGGCAGAGTAGGTGGGGAGAATGACCTCCCTCCACCTGCTGGCCACTCCTCTTTTGTCACAATCTCTGCTGTACTTGGTCTTCTGCGCTGTGAGACCACACTGCTGGCTCATGTCGTTTTTCTCCACAAGAACCCATGTCATATTAATGATAGGAGTTTAGAATTAAATAAGAAGGACTTAAAATGTTTTAATTTTTTGGATTCTGACATACAGATATTTCATTTTAATACTTTTTTTTTTTAAAAAAGGAGATTTAAATAATAAAAAAAAATATCTAGAGAAAGCCAGGAAAGCTAAAAATTAGGATGGACAGAAAAAAGTGGTGGAGTGCCAACACATTTTTGATGAGTTCCAGTCTACAGTTTTCAGACATGTAAAAAAGTTGCATGTCTTAGTGGGTACATAAAGAAAGCTTAATCCATTTTTATAGAATATTTTTTATGTATAGCTCTCTATCTTTCTATTCCTTTATTGTTTTCTGCTAGCAGTATGACTAAGAAAATCTCAAGTTTTGTCAAACTCCTGCATCATCTTTTTTTATTGTTTCAGTTTGAAAAACATAGGTAGCTTAAGGACGTATTCTTCCTGACCGAAAAGAAAGATGCAATAAAATCTGTTTTATTTACACTGCGGTAAAATTTAGGAGCATTCTTGCCTGTCAATCTTTCAAAATGCTACTACAACTGAAAAAAACCACCAACCTACATATAAGAGATTTAGTCTTCACATTAAATCACTTACTATTTTGTTACCTGAATAAAATATAACATGTAATAATTTTGGTGAATATTTAACTTGACAGTTTAGGAAAATTTGTAATCTTCTGGTTATTGCAATACAATATATTTAGAATATTCAGCATTACAGCATGAAATGTTCCTCTTTGTAAACTGAAAAACAGCCTTTCTTTATAAAATGTCCACACACCAAAATTAATTTTTGTAGCAAATTTTTAATTAAAAAATACAGTTAATGATTTCCTGGTGCCACGTATAAATACTATATATAGTTTATGTGTGCTTAAATTAAGAAAATATGATTATGGCTATCAAAAATACTAAATATGTATCTAAAGTAATTGAATAAAAATAATTTCTTTTGCTATTTTTCCTCTTCTAATTTTCAGAAGCTTTTCAAAATCTCAGTTGAAAAAGACACAGCTGTTACAGTTCTCCTTCATGACTGTGCAGCTTTGAAGCAACACAGATGGGTTCTATTGTATAAAATACCTTTGCCCAATTAATACCTAACCCGACTACTGCCAAGATGGGGAATTTGTCTCTAAAGACACTGTTTGACTGACAGAATATTAGAGAAAGAAAGAAACACTTGATGTCAAAGTAAAGTAAACTTGTTTAGTTAGGGCTTTTTTTCTGTGATAGGGCTTTGTTAAACAATATTATTAATAGATTTTGTTTCCAGCAATGTACAAGTAGAGGTATTGGTGCCACTGATGAGAGAGACTACAATTCCTGAGATCTAGCCAACCCAATTGCCATAAACTTGGGACAACTTGGTTTTGTACAACTTGGTACTTCTTACTAGCCTAATTTGCATTCCTAGTCCTGTAATCCCTCTCCTACTATTGTCAATGACTTAGTTAGACCTGGTCACTTCCAAGATTATGAAAATGTCCTGAGGTGTTAAGTAATGATTGTTGTGATTAGCAATGTTCTACATGAATCTGGTTATTTTAACACGTTCCTTAAAGACAGATCATGATGTGTTTCACTGTCCCAAAACATTTCTTATACCCAAATTAATTAGGTCTCTACATAAAGTTAGGGTTGTTTTTTTTTTTTCCTAAATGCCAGCCTCACATAGAACACAGGAAAGATGGGTACCCCGTAGACCTAAGTCTATGTGTTGATCCCAAACCTTAAAACTGCCATGACGTCTTGTATCAATCTTGGCCCTGCTGAAGACAACAGGTAGAATCAAATCTGTCCACCTGGGGATTATGGTGTAGCTGCCATTCAGGTTGGGACACAGCCCTTCTCATATTCCAGATAGATGTTCCAAATAAGTATTTGTTCCTTACGGTCCAAAATCATTACTGAAAGAGATCACTCACCAAAGTTTATGGGAACTGCATTTTTCTGAGAATTGTATGCAGGAAACACGTGCAGGACTAAGATATTTCCATCTGCTCTCAATTCTAAGTACTCAGCTCACAAAATATTATCAAATTTTGCAATATATTTTCCTTAATATCTAAGTGATGTTTTTCTTAATTAAAAAAGTACAACCTGATTATATTTTGTGTGTGTGGTAGTTGAATACATAAACAGAAGAGAAAAACTTTTTATTCAACCATAACAGGCTTTCAAAGCAAACTCAAAGAAACAAACATCATATGTCATGATTTTTTTTTTTTTTTTTTTTTTTAATGACATGCCAAGCTGTTCAAGTTTGGCTTTTCATTTCTCTGGTAGTAAGATAGCTGCTAAGATCTACAGCTCTCCCATACAAGTGATTTAGGCAAGATTACAGTCTAGTGCATTCTACTAGATGCACGTGATTCTCATCTAATCTGCAACGCTTGTAGAGTTCAGAGAGAGGAAGAGGGGATTTCTAATATGAAAAATTGTCTGCTTCCTCGAGTTTTACCAGTCATGTCATGTTACATTAGACAGAGTAATAGAACATTAGCTGTGTAATGAGACATGACTGCTAAAATATAAAGGCGAATGCACTTTCAGATTGGCTAGTCCTGTTGAAAGTGGTAGCTTGCATCTAATCTGCAACGCTTGTAGATATTATGCAAACCAGCTGTTTGCGAATTCCAGATCATTTGGAAATTGGAAGAAGTGTCAGATACATTATCAGCTTCACAAAATATTTCTGTATCTTATATTTTTTTCTAGATAACAAGAGTGTTTTGAGAAATACAGTTATAAGCTATCTTCATTTAATACTCAACAGTTTTCTTATATCCTTTAGGACAGAACTTCTATTGAATCATAGGGTGATTTTTTTTACTGATGTCAGCAGAGCCTCAGACATTTGAACAACTTTAAATCTGCTCTGTTTTAGAGGTGCAATGGCATAAAGTTTCACAGTACTTAGCAATGTAGCAGCTAAAAATCTTGGTCCAAAAGTATTTTTATCTTATTATGAAATGATGTTTAATTGCAACTAAAATATTTCATAGAAAGCCTTCAGAGAGATTTTATCAGGAAAGAGGAAGGTAGAGATTTTAATTTCAGATTATTTTGAGTAATGAATTTAATAAAAATACAATTCTTGAACTTCAAGGTGCAAGGCATGCTCTCTAACTACAGAGTTGCCAAATATTCTAAAGCATGCTAGATGTTCTCCTCTGTTCTATGACAAATAACAAAAGGTTTTCCTTCTTTTCCCCACTCAACTATTAGTAAAAAAAACCTAATTTCAGACCACTGATAATTTTGTGTGCTACAATTCTGGCTTTCAGCCATATCACACAGCAAATCAAACCAGCTGTTTCAAAGTCTGAACATTTCTAATATTTTACCTTCGCTGTACTACTGCTTGCAACATAAATGCTCCGCATCATGCAGAAAACCCTTCGAACTTGATCACATCCATGAGTTTTGTGTCTGGAAAGGGAGAACAAAATGGTTGGCAATGGACCCTTAAGAGCTAGGCACTAGATTTATATTTTGGTTGTGTTGATTAATACTGACATGATAAATGATGAATTTCCAGCAGCGGGAATATGAGATTTATTTGGTCAGAAGAAAGAACACTTGAAAATGGAAAGATTACATGTGTGGAAATGTACACCTAGAGAATGCCGAGAGATGCAAACTTCTAATGCAATCAAATCAATCTGCTCATTATGTCACTTACATTTAATGTTTAGAAAAGTACCTCTGTTTTCAAGAACTTCAGTTTATTCAGGATGCTGCCATTTTATTTAGATATGTGTGCTAGGCAAACCTAGCTTCCTCTGGAATCACTAGCAATAGTCAATCTCATAAACAGTAACTGAGAACAGGAAAAATAAAAACATGAAAGAAAAAGATTTGATTTTTGCATCTTATTGAAGATGAACATTTAGAAGGAAAATGGAGCAGACTGAGTCTATGAACTGCTATGAATGTAGTTTTTGTGAAAGTTTCTCATTTATTATTACTGTGCAATTACAGTCTTATCTATCTATACCAACCATAATTTAACATCAGTGTAGATGAATTGCCAGTACTTGGCTTCCTCTGAGCAAAAAATACACAGCTCCTGAGCTGAATTATACTGTCAAGCAATGTACAGATTTTTAGCTCTTCTGTCTTTATTTGCATCTCAAGAATCACATTGCTAAATCTTCACAGAGTATGAAAGAGCACCCCTTTATGACTGTATTTTTCCTACATATACTTTTTATTTAAATAGAAGTTGTCTCAACTTACATTTTTAATAGCAGTGAAATCCTTTGGGTTCTTATTAGAAGGAATCTAAGTACAAAATTCTCTCATCTGCTCTGCTGTACAGATATTTGAAGGGTAAAGAAATCTCTTTTATGTTCGCAGTTGTGGTTACGGATTGATATGCTTACATCTTTACATTGCCAAAATGGCAGAGTTTTATATACGCAGTTGCAGTCACACTCCAACCAGCAAAGAAATGAGAGGAGAAACTAATGTATGGTTTCTTCAGGTTCTGGTTTACACTTCTGCAGATACAGACCTCTTAGAATTTGCATTCACAGAAAGAATCTTTGTCCAAGTTCTGATCTGATGCCTTCATTTGTTGGTTGGTTGGTTGGTTTTGAGGGTTTTTTCTTGATCTTTGTGGAATCCTTGCACTGCAAACAGATCCAGAAGTAGGACTAATGATTGGGCCTTGTTTAGGATATAGGTAATGTACTTGTAAAGAGAATTTTATTGTAAAAATGTGGCTTCAAAAGACTGCATGCTTGGCTTTAGTGCCATCAAGAGAATTTGCTTACACCTTCTCAACAGAGATTTCATCGTGGATGGCATTTAAATACATAAAAGTAGAAGTTTGGAACTGTACTGACAATGCAGCTCATCAAAGACAAGAAGAAAACCAATTATAGAACCTGTATGACTTATGATGCTGGCCAGAAATTGGCTAACTGTAATGTCCAGACTAAGTGAAAGTCAGAGACAGCTTTCATTTGTGAAAAAGAAACAAGAAAAATTAAAAGTGATTTGGGATAAAAGGAGTAAGAATCTTGAAGTAATTAAGCTATACAATTGCAGTATCTCTTTTCCATCAAAAATCTCATTATCATGATGATGATGACTATTATTATTATTATTATTTACACAGGTAGATGCACACACATTTTAGTTGCAGGAGATTCCATTGTAGGATTACTAATGAAATATGTAGTGATTTTTGTGGGAGTGTAACATCTTACAAATCACCATTCAGTACAGGGATACAGACTCTTTCTCACTGCAGGCAATAAAATAAAACAAAAAACAAATAAAAAAAATCTGGGCTACATAATTGAAGTTCCTCTTCATTATTCTGACATTAGCTAGCCTCAGGCTTTAGAATCTGCTCAATTGTAATGAATCGTTAAGATTTCACTTGGACCAAGGAGAAGACAACACCCCATCGTACTTTGTTGTTTGCAAGATTTTAACGAAATAACATCTGCTCTCTTATATTGTGGATGATTTAATTTTTAAACACTTGTTCCCAACCTTTAATTTTCTGCAAAACAACCACATAAATTATTAATTCATCTATATTTCCTCAAGGCGAGCTAAACTTAAGGTCCTTCATAAATATTTAAGAATTTTATTGCAAAATAAACAAAAACTTCCACTTAACTTTTAATTGCAAGTCCCCAAAACCAGCAGCAGCAGCATCAACAACAGTAAAGAGAAAGATTTCAGATAGAAACACTTTTTTGAGAAAGGATCCAGCCTTATAAGCTTGTGGAAATTCTGTGTGTTTTTTCATCAAGTTTGCAAAACACGTATTTCATTAGCAACAAATGTCAGAAAAAAAGAGACCAGTGTTCAAACATAATCCAGTCTTGAACTGAAAAATCTCCCTCGTGGTTCCCAGGAACATGAAATGCAACAAACGTGTACATGGCTTTTCCAGGAATTCATCCGCCTATATTCGTATCAAGTGTTATCCCAGCCCAAATCTGAGGTGCTGTTTAATTCTGGCCCTGGATCTGAGAAGTGAAGGCGGACTCAATCTTCAGGGCTAGCCTAACATAATTTCAGCTGCCAACTCCTCCCTTTTACCTGAAGGAATTGCAGTAATAACTATGGATCACTGCATTTTCTATTTCTCACCCTCTCACCAGAACAGTTCTCACCTCTTGGAAAAACAGAGCTCTCTGAACCTTTTGGAGTGGTGCAGAGATCACAGCAAAATAAGGTTCCATGAATGTAACAATTTTTTATACATATATATATATATAAAATATACATACATACATATACATAATATATACATATACATTTTTATATACTATTTTCTTTTTGCAAAAGTGTGCTTTTCCATAAAATTTGTTGGTATTTTTACCCATATCACATATGAGAAAAATACTATAAAACTATATTTCAATGTTTTCATGTTTCAGCATTGCTTTGAGATACATCTAATATTTTGAAAATACTTATTAGCTGAATTTATGTATTTAGATAAAAAAATTATCTTAAGAAACTTTTTTTTCAGATAGGTGAATCAGACATTATCTCACTTTATATAAGAAATAATTTTATGGAGACATAAATGTGTAAAAGTTTCAGTCATTATTCCAAAGGAAGAAAAAGATTCTGCCATAAAATGCAAAAACAAAGTGTCAGCATTTTTAGGTTTCCTCTAGGAATATAATACTCCCCTAAAAGATAAAACTTGATTAAAAATCCTAGTGTGTGTGTAAAAGTGGAGAAATACTCTGCATAATATGCAAGAGCTCAGCTGTGACCACTTTTACTCTTTCCCTTCTCTTCCAGACTCTCATTTTCATTTTGGTTCCCCACAGATATGGAGTCATGGGTTCCAATTTTGCTCTCACCTTTTCTAGTGCTGTCCAGAACAAATTCCAAGGAAGTAAACAAAACAGAGGGATGTGAGAGTGGAGTAAGGGAGATGTAAAAGAGGCTCATGAAAGTATTCCTCCTGCCTTGCCATATGGATATTGATTTCTCCCCTTCAGGCTGAATATAATTGCCTGCTCTAATTTAGCATTGATCTACCCATCCAAGTTTCTTAAAGCACTGCACAGGCATCAATTAAATTATTCCTAATACCACCTTTGTGAAGTAGGATAGCTATAATTATTCACACTTAGATGATGGTGAGGGGTGAAAAGTGATTCGTCCTGAGCTATTCAGTGAAACAAGCCAGGAATAAAGCATGACACAATTATACCCTGCCATGTGCCCATTATCAGATCATTCAGAGTTTTTCAAAAGGCAAAATATTTGCTCATCGAATGACTTGGGATTCCAGTGAAACATACCTGGTTAGATAATGAATGTACTATGACTGCTGCTGATCATATCGGATGTGCCTATTGCCTTGGCTTCTCTCTTTTGTGGGATTTTTCCACTGTCTTATTTTTTGTGGGTTTTGATTCCATCCATGCTGTTTAAAATGTAAGAGGCTTTTGTTTCCTATGGTTCAGCTCTTGGCACTTGATTGTTGATTTGTTCTCTGATAAGAACTTTTATGTTTTATTACCTGCAAGAGATAACACCTCTTGCTGCTGAGGATGACAAACATGGTTTTGCTCCTCTGCTTTTTAGTGTCATTTTATTTAGTAGTTCAAGAGAAATCAGCTAGGGTGCTGATGTGGAGAAACAAGTACAAAGTATTTCATATACATATCCAAGAGTTCAGAAAAATTAAAACTTCTACCATATTTACTATGAAAGCCCAAAGCTAAAACAACGTGGGTTAGAAAAATCCTTGAACCAGATAGTAGCAATAAACCAAAGTCATACTGGATATCAGATTTAATTTAGACAGCTTCTTTATGAAATATGAGACTTGTAGTCAATGAAGAAAAAAACACAAACAAACCCCCACGCACACACCTGGCACACTATTACAAGGCTTTTGTCCTGCACATGGGTAAACATTGACAGATTTTTTCAAATGTAAGCTGGACACAAGCTTTACCCTTCTGATTCAAGCTTTATCTGAGAGAAAATCATATTGATATTGTAAAGCTGTACAATATGTACAAACTTCAATTATCAGCTAGGCTATGCTTTCACAGAGAAACCACAGGAATGTCAATAACTCAGTACTTATTATTTGACCTCATTTTGCTACGCTGCTTGGCTTGAACAATGTAAGTCTGAATTTTTGGCTAAGAATTTCCCACTTCAAAGAATCCCCTCTGGGTGGCACTTAGGGCCCTGGGTTAACTTTAAACGTGTTCTTAATATGATCCAAGTTGCTTTAGGCTTCACTCTTGACATTCTAGAAAATTAGGGACATAGAATACAAATTCCTTAGGCTGTTTCTTCTGAAGCATACATTTTTCAGAATAGGAGATGCAAAAGATAGCGACGAATTCACTCTTGACTCCTGATGAAGTGATGGAAATTAGGCAGTTTCCTTGCTCTGACCCTTACAAATATGCAATGACTAATTTAAAAAAAAGTCTGGTGGTTTTGGATTTTATTTTATTTTTGTTCCATTTTTGTTTTTTTGGTTTGATTTGATTTACATAGGACCTAGACCCATAATCTAATTCATAGCTCCAAACCCTTCAGGTACCTTCCCCATGCATCTAGCTTTTTAAAAATTTCGAAAAATTTGTTCTGCTTTGTGTTATTCTCTACAAGCTCCAAGCTGTCAGTTTGCTGTGCCCAGCAGCTGAATACCCTGCTCATCCTCAAACCACTTTGCCTCTGAGAGAAGAGAAGAGAAGAGAAGAGAAGAGAAGAGAAGAGAAGAGAAGAGAAGAGAAGAGAAGAGAAGAGAAGAGAAGAGAAGAGAAGAG
>VZRR01013115.1:207112-425422 GCA_013398015.1 Oreocharis arfaki
AGGAGAGGAGAGGAGAGGAGAGGAGAGGAGAGGAGCCTTGGCTGACACTGCCTTTTCCTTTCTCAAGATGTGTAGGAGTTAGTACTGACCTTACACGGAAGTTGCTGTCCTGCCTACCCTGGAAGTCTAGGGAGCAGGTTGCCTCTGAAGTAACTAGACTAGAAGAGTCAGTATTGCACATGAATTTGTTCTTTGGAAATAGTATTTCTGCTATCATTTTTTTCCCCTCAAGTAACAGTGAGGTTTGGAGATATATATAATCAGTGCTCAAATAGCATGTTTTGTTTATATGCTATTTAAAAACAGATCTGTGCCTGCAATTAGGTAAGAAGTGGAGATAATTGCTGTTGTTAATTTTCCACTTGCTGAATGAAATAGGAAACTTAATATACATATGGACCTATCCATACACACAAAGGGAAGAACAAGGAACTAAAATGTAGCAAGTTCTTTGTAAAAATAGCAGTGAAGAATCGTCGGGTTCATGGTATTGTCCAGGAGGTAAGGCAGATAATAGCTATCCCTGATAAAAGTTTCCCAGTCAAAGAACACATTTAACAGCAGGAATACCTGAAGCCCATACTGTGCAACTTCAGGCGTCACCTCAGATGCGGAACAGTTGGACGTATTCATATGGGCTTTTTGATAACCCCAGGACATAATGTGTGCTCTGATCATATAGAAGAAATAGGAATGCTTTTCGTATGCATGACCTACCATGCATTTTAACTGGGAGAGGAAAGGTACTTATCAAGATAACACTGACAGGTGGCAGAGCAACTTGAACAGTACAAGATAGAAATTCTCAGCCAGAGGGTTCCAAGAGAAAATGAAATAATGCTCACTGGTGTAAACTGATACGTCTCCAGTTACAGCATCCTGATTGTGTGAAATAGGACATTGGGAGAGACTTGGATTGATAAAGTTGATAATTCTTATTTTCTCCCTATAAGAGTTTATTTTCCTTACAGTATTCTTCCACACTGAATACAATCACGCTTTGTGCAGCAACATTTGGGATAATGTTAAGATTAAGCAACTGAGAACAGCAAGTTTTTTCCTTATCTGCTTGCAAAAGAACAATCACTAGATTCTGAATCATGTGGCTCCAACTAATCTGCTTAGAGGAAGAAGGTATTTTTCAGGCATCCTGAGTCATGGTTCCCTTTTATATAATTTTCTCTTTGTCACATTTTCTTTTACCTTCTCCACGACCTGAATAAGCTAAATAACTCAAGGGAGGTGCATTATCCTTATTTTGTTAGCTGTTAAGTTTAAAATAAGTTCTCTACATTATACCTTTTCCCCACCAAACAAAATCAGAACCCCAGTTAGACTTAGATCTGAACTTTTATTATCATCTCATGGGGGGTTTTGGTTGTTGGTTTTTTTTTCTGTTTTTTGAGAGAAGTCAAGAATTTGACAGGTGTAAAGAGATGTCTTTCCCTAGAGTTTCTCTTCTTCAATCTTACTGCTGTGTAATGGAAGTGTTTCACTAACATTACTTGTAAATATCATCAGCACATTTTAGATTCTTTAGACTATTTTTCTAACTCAAAATAGTCAGAAACTCAACATCACCACCACCATCAACTCCTTTGCCAGTTATGTCAGATTTACAGTTATTTTGTTTTGGCATGAGCTACAGCAGCCCATAGACACCTGAGAAAACAGGTGAATTTGACCCTGTATATTTTTGCCTAAATTAATCAGCTTCAGTACTATTTCAGTATTAGTGGCAAAAAAATAGTAAAGGTCAGATTTAAAGTTGCTTTTAACTTCCTTTTAGCTTCATGCACACATACGTACATGCACATGTGAACTGCTAATACACAGTCTCTTGATAGAGATACACAATTCTTAGCTTTAATCACCTCTCAACAAACTCAAATTGTTTAAAAATGCCTCCGTATTATCTGATAATGTATGGTGTTTGCTGCAGCTTGTATTAAGTGTGAGTTAATCCCTCACAAAAGTATGTTTTACCAAGTCTCAAGGTTGGCTGTAGGACACACCATTTTATCTAATATCATACAGGAGATCAGTTATTACCCATTGTGATTCCCAATTGGCATCGTGCAGTGAGCTTGTTTACTGCTCCACAGCAGAATGGATTGTCTGTTGTTAAGTACAAAAAAGCTGCATAAAAATAGTGTTAAGTCTTTAGTTTAAGCTGACAAATTCTAGGGAAGCCTAAATTAGAGATGAAGTATCACAATGGCACTTGTTTTTTGCAGCGATATTACCTTGGAATGGGAAAGGAAGGCAGCATAGGCAATAGTTTCTGTCTAGCCATTACCGCATTGGTCTTTTACTTAGATTCAGAAAAGTAAGAGCTTTTACAAGGTCCCTGTTTTTCCTTTTCAGACATGAACAAAGCAGCGTAAGTGGGCCAGTACTTATAGGCCAGCTTTTGGTACAAGTGTAATTTGAAATGATTGGGGTGTAAGAATAGTGTTTCTAATGGAGATGTTGACTGAGCAGCCAGGCAGTACATTTATAACTGACAAGATGATAAAATCAGCTCTTCAGGAGAACAGTAAACCTACTTGACTCAAGGGGTATTGGATTAACTGATTTAAAAGGTCTGACATAAGTAATCCAAAAGTAGTATTAGAAATCTGGTATAATGAAACGTGTGCTTTCTCTGTGTCAACTGAATCCTTAAAGGCAGGCAGTGAGAAAAATAACATTTGGATATAAAACTAAAAGGAAGCATGCCAAAGCAAACACAAAGAAAGGGACATATTCTGGTTGCTGAGATAAGAACAAATGGGTGGAAGGGGGAAAGTGCTCTTCAAGAAGGGTGACCACAGAGCAGACGACATCAAAGGAAGGTAGGCATGCCTGTGAAACAAAACAGGAAATAGACTCTAAGAGGGCTAATTAAGAGTGAGAACAAAGAAAAGTAGTGTTTGTTAGATAAATTACATGTCTAGGAGAAGAATTAAAAATAACATTTTCTTTCAAGGCAGTATGATGCATTTTGCTACTACTATGCAGAGAAAATGTAAAAGGAAGACTAAATATGAGACAATTCAGATCCCTCCAAGCTCTTGGGTTCACAGCAGGGCTAGGCTAACAAAACGATCCCTATCCCACCAGCTATATCTCTTCACAGAGCTGTTTCCAGGCATACAGAAACCTATGCTTGTCAGAAGACAAACTCCTGAGCAGCCCGCATGAGGGAAAGAATAACCTTTTTATATTCATCCAAATGAAAAAAATAAATAAAAAAAGTAGTATCTTATGCTAAACTCAGCACACATGGGTGGAAAAAAAAAGGAACGATTTGCGGAAATGATATTTCTACCAGTTCCTATTCTAGTCTCTGATTAAGTCACCTAGCATAGATCACTTAGTCATTTAGACTTTTTGTATGGGCAGCGGACAAAAAACCAGCACCTCGAGGCCACTAGTGTTCTAATTTATCTGTGGAAATGTCTTTCTCTGTTGGCAACTGTGGTCCTAAAATAGACATAATCGGCAATGTAAGGTGAAGGGATTTGAATCTGTGCTCTAAATTTAGCTAATTGTCCTTGCTCTTTGTCACCATGTTTATTCAGTACCTCAGTCACAGTAAGATTTTTTTCTATGCTGTGACTTTTCTCAATAAAAGTCTATCCTTGTGAAGCTGCACAACTTCTGCACAGGTTCTGCATGTGGTAGTTGCTATTTTCCAGCCAGGAAGTGGGCTGCAGCTACAGAGAAAAAAGTTTGGCTTCTATTTTCGAAGCCCAAGGCTCTGGTCTGCAGTCAAAGCCAAACTCTCACTGCTTGAGTTGTGCAGTGTTTAAATAAAAGTAATCTCAGTGTTAAATTCAAGCTCTCCATGCCATAGCAATGAAAATAACATACTGTGCCTTGGAAGTGCCTGTAGGGATGGAGCCATGCTGCTGGAAGCAGGTATGTGCACACAAATGGCAATCAGGGAGAGAGGAACCCTCAGAAAGCACTGGACTTTTTGTGGTCCCTGGAGACTCTGTGGCTCAGCAGTTCAGTCGTTGCTGTGGGTGGCTGGAGAAACCCACCACCTTCTGCACCTAAATCCTAGGAAGCCACTTAAGAGAATTTTCCTTCTCTTTTTCTGGCTTATCTTGCATAAGAAGGTTTGAGACACAAATAAACTGCTGCCACTGAACTAATATGACCCAATTTCATATTTATTTATGAATAGGTATTGCATATTGCTCTTTTTGAAATGAAAAACCCCGTGTTAATAAGAATTTTAAGTGTTTGAAGAGCACAGCTGTACGTGTCTGTCAAAATATGAGAAAAGTAATTATAAGTACATGCCAGAAGCAGCGTACTTAGCATTAAAAAAAACAGAAAACAGAAAAGAGTATCTCTGTGTCAACGCCCCGAGGGCACCAGTGGTGCATGGTTTCTGACTAACCTCACCTGGGAACCTCTGGGACCCTCTTCCACACTGTGCACATGGGCCTGGGCACTTCATTTCAGCTCAGCCTCCAGTTGTTGCTGAGTTAAGATTTAGATGTGTCTGTGCCTTGTCCCCACCTCATGTTGGCTGAAATTCCTGTGCTGACTTGACCTTGTACCTGACTTATCACCTTACGTTTGTCTCATTGCCACTGGACTGTTGATAGGAGGCACTGCTGTGACAGCCCTGCCCTGCTGGCCCACTCGGCTAGTTCCAGGGGGATGCCTGTCAATGAGGTCACAGTCTGTCCCAGAGTCCCCCTCAGATCCTTCTCATCCTCCTTCACAGAGCAGCTCCTGCTGCTCCCTGACACCAACACTCCTTGAAAATTCCTGATTGACATGAATGGTATTCAAGGCGCTTCATTCATAGGGATGAATGCATGGATGCTCTCTCACTAGAAGAGGAATGCAGAAGCAAAAGCATGTTCTGAAGCACCGTAATTGCTGAAGAAAGTAGCAGTTGTTGATAGCTCTCATGATTTATCCGCACTTCTTTTATTTTGAGACATGCTTCTACAGCGCACCATGGGTTTTACCATAAAATTTAGCTAAGTAGTCCCATTAAGAATATTTTAAAAGCTTTATTTGCCATTTTAAAAATTTGTAGATTCGTGAGTCTCTTTATTGTTAGTCATGAAAAAAACTTATTAAGCAAGATGATATTTCCTGCTCATAGATATCTACTCTATGAGGAATGATTAGGAATATCAAACAAAAATGGTTTCGGATGCCCTTTTAATTCCTTTCCATCAAACAGGAGAAAGGGAATTATTTTGGCTTTCTAGTCCTTGCATTTCATTTTTCTTCTAGAACCATCTCAATTGAAAATCCAAACAATGTTTTTGCAAGGGGTCGACACTGCCAATAGTCTTGCACTAGATCTTTTCTTGTCATAAAAGGGAGGGTTTGTCTGTGTCTGGTTGTAGCTGCCTGATTCTGAAGGCCACACTTGGTGCCAGGCAGCCCCAATGCTCACATGTCCTTTACAGGCTGGTGTTGTGTAGCAATGTGTCTCCTGTGAGAGGGTGCCCTTGGAAGAAATGATACCTGGAGATCAGTGGAAGCTCAGATGCGTCGGCCCTAATGATCTGCTGATGTAAGGGTCCCTCAGGTTTGCCATCTATTTGAAGCAGAAGCCTGGCCTAGGTATCTAGTCTTCTGCCTCTAAATTATTCCCTTGCCTCCAGTTATCATAATGCTGTCTAGAGCTCCACCCACCTGAAGAGTCATTTGTTTTGGTGTAGGTTTTTAAACATCAGAGGGGAGAACAAGGGCATCAGTATACCTGGTTTCATGCTACAGAGGATGCAGAGGAAATCCATCTAGCGCCTATTACTGATATTTATACAACCTTTAAAGCGGCTTTCAGTAGGTTCATTTTTGCTTAATAATCTTTCTGATAAAGTAGGAATTTTTTTTTAAGCCAGTAGCAGTGATGAAGTCATAGCAACAGGAATAAAAAGCGAACAAAATTGAGATGCGGTTGAACTCAACTCTTGGCCTTTAATACGTGCACTTTGAAGTCAGATTTACATAATATTATTTCATTAATGCCCCAAAACTACACTTGCATTGTTAGTAACAGTCCTAGCTGAAGGGCCTAGAACAGTGCTGTCTCAATTTGGAATCTTTGGGGATTCGTGTTGTGATGGGAGAAATGATGATAACATGCTTGCTCCTCAGTATTGTCTGATAAAATTTGACTTTTTCCATTGTAATGCCACTATTTCTGTTCATATTTAAATATTTATTGTCTCCTTCTCCCAATATCTCTTTTAAGAAGTTTCTAGCTGGTTTATCATCTTACTCAACATGCATAGAGAACATCCTTCCAATCACTCATTCTTCATCCCAAAATAAGTGGAGGGATCCTTACACTTAGAGTTGGGTTTATAAAGACTTAATTTTGGAAGTTTGAAGTTTTGGTGCACTGAAATATAAATCATGAAAGCTCTTACAAGCAACATCTGCTTACATCCTATAATGTCATCCTATTGTAAGTGAACATTTAATCCTAACTCATTATGCCTCTCCAAGCAAGCTGCAACCCTGAAACTTAGGAAGGAGATTTGCTTCTGTTCACAGAGATTGATGCAATCTGTAATTAGAACCCCATACTCTTCCCAGCTGCTGTTGCTGGCACAGTTGCATTTGAGAATGATGTAATGTATCTTCTATTGCAGCACTTCCTACTCTTTTCAGTCAAATGTACGAGCTTCCTAGCTTGGAACTCACCCGTGCCAGTCACAAACCCTTATTTTCTATTTAACGTTGTGCAGAGTGAAGAGGAGCTAGTGTTAGGTACTAGTGCCTTGCTAGCAACCAGTGCAGGAATTAATTATTAAACGAAGGCGAGAGACAGCTGAAGATCTGTAGAAAAAGCTTGAAATGCATAAGTAGCATAAGTTAGAACCATATTTGCATAGGTCTGAATTATATATCTAAAACTGAAGTATGTCCTGTTAGTACAGAACAAGGGGCTGCAGCTCCGGAAAGTAACAGCTCCAAGAGGTGGTTATAGTTGACAAGAAACTGTCCTGTGTGGTGGTATAGTAAAAGGGCAAAATTAATTTTAGATTTAGAGATTAGGAAAGATTGACTCATTTTTAGAATACATTTAGGTAGTTCTACAGCTGAATGTGACTGTCAGCTGCAATCCACTCTTTTACCCTGATTTCTAAGGCTATCTTAAAAACTGTGGAAGAAAAAGGGTTTGATGTTTTGTGTCTTATACAGACATATGATTCTAAACTACAGAAACGAGTTTGAGGTAGATTCTAATTAGCTAGAATTAGCTGAAGATTTATGAAGACAGAGAAAGATGTTTGGTTTGTTAAAAGGGGAACTGAGACATTATGTGTTCCCAAGGAGAAGTTTCTGAGGAAGATAATGGATGGTAAAAAGGCTAAAACTTATCGAAGATAGGAAGAAAACCAGCCAGTTTCTAGAAACATAAATCAAAGGACTTCAAGTGCTTGAAAAGCAAGGGTTTGCAAATGTCATTTTCTCAGAGATTTTAATCTCTGAAGCAACACATGTATCGATGCAACTAGTCCTTCAACTTCTAAGGTTATAAAATCAAGGTTGGATGCCTTTTTGAAAGATAAGCTTTAGCCAAAACAGGTTAGTGAACACACTGGAAAGCTAATTGGATGAAATGTAATATGAAGGCATTCAGAGTAGAAGCTTTAATGATTCATTTTAGCCATAAAAGTCTGTGAAGCCAACTAAAATACTCCAGTTGACCTAAGTCGATTTTTTTTTCTGTAAGAATAATGAAGAGCATTAACCTTCTCAGGCCACACACAAATTATTTAATTACTTTCCATTCCCAGTAAACTTTCCAGAAGAAGCACATTCTACCAGGACTAAACACATCTATTTTTTAGTCAAGAGATAAGAGGCTTCACACAGAGGAATACAAGAGTTATTGAACTGTATATACACAAGTGAATTACAGCATCTGGTATTCAATCAATGGACAATCTCTAGCACACATAGGTAGAAATGACTTGATGGCCTTCAAGTTATTTATACAGTAAGTTAGAAACAAGTCTGAATTCTACCGTAAAAGACATTGTGGTTCAGGATCTGTTAGCTAAACAGAGTGATTGAATTTAATTGCTAGTCCAGCATTTCTTCTTTAAATTTGTTTTGAAAGCAGCTCTGCATGATGGCACATCTGTGAGGGAGGTATAATATTTTGCCCATCAAAAGAGCTGAGAAGGCAAAACCTTGAATATTTTCCTTGTCAGCTGATATGAGGAACACGAGTTAATGAAATAGGTTTTGAGATTGTTTCAGTAAATGGCTTGCTAAAATAGGTTTCCTCCCGTATACAATGTGGAAAATTGGAGCAGAAATAAGAATGTAAGATTCTTTAAAGCTTCTGCAAGGTTTGGTTTGGGTTGTTAGTTGTTTTTTTTTTTTTTCCTAACTGGAGCCCATATTTGCATGTAGAAGTTTCCATTTTTGTTATTGTTACTGCAGAATATAGACCTGGAAATTATCCATAGACCATTAGTCATAATGACATTTAAAAAACAAGGGGACAAAATGAGCTTCCAATTCTTCTTCCTTTTCTTTTTTTTCTCTCAAAAAACACTCTTGTATGGTATTGCACTAAAGAGAATAAATTGGATGGACTCAGTTCCCAGTTACATCCATATAGGCCTCTTGCCATCTGTGAGATGATCCACATGGGTATCACAGAATTTATTTCCACATATCTCGCAATTAATATCAAGTGCTTCTTTAAACATGTGGTTCAAACTCTGTGGGGAATTCTGTAACAAGATTTTAGTTTCCTGACAGCACTTCAAACTAAAATAGTTTCAAATATGCAGTAAAAGCGAAAATAGTTGCTGTGGGAAAAACTTAAGGGTCATTTTTTAAAAGGACACATTCAGATGCAAGAGTAATGCTCTCTTCTGAGCTAAGAGACCTATTCTTCAGTCTGTGAGCCTGTATTTCCTGATAATGTTAATCAGAGTAATGTATGCATGCTGAGTGGAGGCTAAATCCTTAATAGTCCTAATGATACTGTTTGGAGTGAGGTGTTTTGGTGGGATTTTTTTTTTTCATTTTATTTTTCTGGGTTTTTTTTTCTTTTAAAAGCCTAAGTGTTTCTTCCATTCTTACTGGATTTAGACAAATGTGTAAAAAGGAAGGGCAAAGATGCCCTACGGGACTTTCATTTACTGAAAAGGATGTTGACGGCAAGAATCAAAAGAACAGGAATATAACCCTGATTCTTACTATGAATCAACAAAATTTAATGGAAATATAAAAGCAGTTGTGCTTCCCTTAATGTAGTAAATTCTTGTGGAAATTTGAAGCAAGTGAAGACAAATGTTTTATTATATGAATAATTCTGTCATATAATTTCTTAAATAAATGCTTGGCACAGCATCATTCCAAAATTCCTCACAAAATCTGTAGAAAAGGATCTAAGTGAAAATAAAGATAAAATATAGCTAAAACCACATTATTTATATTGGCCCACGAGCAACCTGAATAAGGTCATACTACAGTCTTTTTCCTGTTACTGGTCCTGATGCATGGAAGGTATTTTTCCCTAAAGAAAAAGCCTGTAAGCATCTATCATACTATCATCCTACTCATCTTATCTGCACTATTAATGGCAAGAAAAAGTGAAGTCAGAGCAGGTATGTGTACATGGACACATGTCACACCCTGGGACCATGTCCAGGTCTATGTGCAAGCAAGGACTGAAAGCACTGTAGAACTGGGGTTAGTTTCTGGTCACATGATATTCCCAGCAGCTGCTTCCTACCAAATAAAGGGAACTTAGAGTATGGCATATCCACTGTGATTTGCATAGATAGCAGGACTGATTTACTAGGGTGTTATTTCAGTTTTATGGTGATACGAAGCAAGTGAATCACTGCATCTATCTCGGCAGTTTATTTTCCTTTGGTTGACAGAAGACAGATTGCATGATTCTATCTATATCTGCATAGGATACAGATTATCTTCTTCCTCCTTTATAGATTATTTAAAAGCAATTAAAAATTTATTTAAAAACTGGTTGATCCAAGCATTCAAGACATCCAGGTTTGCCAATACAATAGAGAAACTGCTGTGTTTGACCCAAAAGATGTGCCACTATTGTTAATTTTCCGAGTTAAACTGTGCATTTCTTTAAGAATGTGCAGTTATAGTATATATGTTACTCAAAACCACCAGCAGGAAGGATGGCAGTGCATGTATGCAGAGGGGTTTGGCTGCTTTTGTCACCTCCTTTTTCCCCAACAAGTTCTTGAGACAGAAGAACAGATCATAACAGACATTTATTGGAACAGCTATTGTTTATTAAGGTTTTGTTATTAAAACAATCTAGCTGTTTTTATTGATACCAGATGACTGTTTGCATGGTATATTTACTTGTTTCATCACACAGATCACAGTCACTCATAGCTACCTACTGGAAGGCAGAAAAAGGAGGCCAACTGAGAAATGGGGCCAGCAGAAGCAGAAGGTCACACTGGCAGTCTCTTGGTACAAGCTCAGAAAGTCCCCTAAGAGGTGGTGAAAATGCAATCCTGTTGTTTTCACCCATAGCCACCACCACAGTTTTTCATGTGATCACACAACCTGTTGTTCGTGTGTGTTGACCTTCTACAAATTTGGCTATCCCTTGGTGTCCTGAGTTTGTCAGGTCTCAGATTCATGAGGAACACTAGACTCCCGAGCTTACATATGTCCTCTTAAGCACCTCCTGCCCACTCCCTCCCTTCCTGCCCTGATGTCCTTTTATTTTAAGATTAATAGGAAATAAAAGTAAAGTCGTATTATCATAGAATTCTTTTCTTTCTTGGAGAAAATATCTTTTCCCTTCCGCTAGGAGTTATTTATATTATGTCACCTCAGAATTTGTTACTTTTCAGAAATTCCAGTGTAACAGGTGTATATGGATCATAAAATGTGATCGGGTCATTTGCAAGTATCATTTTATCACTGATAAAAATTGTCAAATAGTCTCCCAGCCTTTTTTGCACTCAGGAATCATGGCAAAATTTCTCCAACTAGGGAACTATGAATTTCTCCTGCTTCCCTATTCTGCAAATTTCTGAATACTTTTTTTCTGTTTATAAATGTGAGAGAAAACAGAAACAGCCAAAAAAATTACACAACTAAAAAAAGGCCCATTGTTCTGAATCGTAAAACTGCCAAAAAGGTAAATTGCAGGTCTGAAAATGAATTTATTAAAAGAAGATGGAAGATCTGTTTTTTTCAAGCCTTCCAATAGAGGCACTAAATCAAATCCCAAATCTTCAGTAGCAGATATTAGACGTCAAGCTTGCAGCTCCCACATTTGTCTCCCCATCCTCTGGGTGTAGCTTGGTTCAGTACTGGAAAGAATAGGGCTGCTGTAATTAAGATGCAAAGACACTGCCTCTGTGCTCTTCCTCACACTATCTATATTGTTAGTCCTTGAAGCCCAAGCATCTGAGCCTTAAAATAAACTTCATGTGAGGAAATATAATATTTATTAAAGTGAAAGCTGTTGACAATTTACAACTTATTCAGGAATTTAGAGCATTATGCTTTCACTGTTTCTCAAAAAAATCTTTATTAAGCTATTCGTCTTAAAAAATTAATTTGAAGTGATGCATCATTTCTTCTACTAGCTCTTATAGTATCCTTCTGAAAATATTTTCTGTTTAAGATTCAAACACAAAGCTCTCTACTCTTCTGTTAGGTACTGCTGAAGAGTGATTTATAAGCTGTAGATTCTCTTGCAAGTAAAAGGATTCAAAATGAAAAAAGATCAGAGCAAATAGCAAAGCTGACCTAAAAAAGGTACTGTTCAGGCCTAAGACTTTGATTTGGTAGGTTGCCCCTCATGCAGCTTACAAATTGTTAAAACACAATTGGGTTGCCCTTCAAAGGAAAAGAAACACTCTCAATGGAAAAGACTTGAGAAAGGATGAGGGTAGTAGTTTATTGGGATAATAAACTTGGCAGCAAAATTAAAGTTCCACCTATGCTGTTCTTGCAAAACCAAGCAAACAAACTGAGAAGTGTCACAGTGGTGGCAGTTTTGTAAATTCCTGCACAAATGACATTGACTCTAACATCAAATCATTACATCTGTACAAAAAGAGACAAAGCTTTGCAGAATGACCGTTAGTAGTAATTCAAAAGAGCCATTTGGGGAGAGAAGCAGAAAAATTTTAGCAATCTATATACTGCTGCAGAATAAAGAAATATTTCATAAATAGGTTGCATCCGAAAATGCAACAGGTTTGTATAAACCTCAATATTTTTTCTGGGTATGTGCTATGAGAATTAAAGATCGATGGCTCTTAGTTAATTTTGTCTTACAATTCTGTCCCGATTCTACCTCACAAATGGTGCATTCACAGTTAACTGATTTTTAGGTAGCAGACCCAACAAGCTCCTCACCAAAAGATGTCGTGGATGCATGGTTTCAAGGGACACTGGATAAATTTGAAGAAATATCCATGGGAGGCTAAGAAACACACAAAGTCTCTCCACGGTTCAGGAAATGGCCTGAGTCAAAAGTACTGAAGTCTAGGGGACTAGTTCGGAGAAACAATGGTTACTAGTTCTTACTTCCCCTTTGCCCCTCTGGTTTGGGCTGCTACTGGAGACAGCATACTCGGCTGGTGCTGCCAATGCAGGACATTCCCCAGAAGCTACTGTCACTCCAGCAAGAAAGTATGTTTGATTTATTAACTACTACTATTGTTGTATATTTCTCTTGTACTATATTTCTCTCTGAATTCCCATTGTTATCTAGGAAAGTACCTTCTAGTGTAATCTTAATAGCAATGACAGCATGGAAATTATAAATTAATGTCCTTTTCCTAGCAAAATTTAGTACCCTTAGACTTGTGGTCTTTTTTTTTTTTTTTTATTATTTTTCTCTTTTTTTTCCCTTTTACAAATATATACAGAGGAATGCACATTGAAACAGATTGAAGGAATGACTCCTTTAGGAGACTAAGTTACTGTACACATTGTGTTTTAATGAACAGCTGTGCTCTTCCATCTCAATTAGTGTCCATAGTGCAAGTGGAACTGAAAACAGGAGAGAAGACAAAGGGCTGCATCAGCAGTATCAGGAACTTCTTATATCTGAGTAAAGGAAGAGGTCAATTTATCATTTTTATCAATTTCTGTGAGGAATGAGAGAGGAAGAAGATTGAGTGAAGGATGCGAAAAATAATTAAAAAACCAGACCGAATAGTATCCTCTTGAACACTGAGTTCAAAGGAGAATGTGAGAAGTGTAGTTAATACCTATAGAGAAATGGTCACTAAGGGAAGCTCAGGGCACCCATAGAAGGATTGTACAAGTCAGCCTTCTGATGATTTCTGCTCAGAGTACAAAAGAGAAGGTCTGTAGTTTATATAAATCATCAAAATTATTTATAGTTTTTCACCTTACACTGTAATTTTCTGTTATTTGCTATGAATCTAGCTGAAGCATTTTCTGACCGTTTTAGATGCAGTTCTATTTTTTTGTGAAATTTTCCGTTCTGTTTTTGCTTAAGATCTCAACTTGTAATTTTCCATATTCTTCTATACTGGAAATAATGTACAATTATCCCGTCAGTAAGTACGCTACCCATATGGACTTGTTGAGTCTTACAGAATTTACTCGACAACACAGACTGGGACAGCTACAGTACCCATGGGCTCAGGCTGGTCATCAGAGAGAGTTTTTTGTGCACAGCTGCCCAAGAACGTAGAGTTGGATTATTATCAGGGTGAGGGGGCATTGTAAGCAGGTACAGACGTGCTCAGCCACTAAAGCTGAGGCGGTAGCTAGGATGGGATTCTTATCACCTAAACCTCAGAAAGTACAGCAAGGACATCTGCATAAATTTGACCAGATTCATCTGACCAAATGTAGATGTTTAGTGAAAAAAAATAGACTTTTCAGAAGAGAAATGCGTATTTTTCTGTGGGACTAACAGCCTTTTTGTTCAGATGAATCCCATGCAGAATGTGTGCTATGGCAGAGCATTGAAGGGTATCTTTACCCTGATTTGCTGCAGAACTTCCTCTGAGCAGTACCTGGTGCTTGGATTTTCCACAGAATAAAAGAAATAATCTTCAAGGGTTTCACTTGCTGATTTTTTCCTGCTAATATGCATTGGATTTTCTCTTTTATTCCTGCTGTGAATGTAAATCACACGTCAGCCATCATAAACTAAATCAGAGCTTAACTGTGAATATATTTTAGCACTCATTCATTAATTTTTACCCCCAAAAACTGCTATAAAGCAAGTTTCTCTATTTCATTAGTGCAAACAAATTTGTGGGGTTTTTTTGTCATTTGTCTGGTGTTTTTTCCTGTGTTCTGAAGCCAGTGAAATGCTATAAAGCAATTTATATCTGCTCAAACATGTTTGCTGATGGGAAGCTCATTATATACATTACTACATTGAAAATGGAGCAGCCTCTGGAGAGTGTTATTTTTTTCAAGATACAGACAAAGTGTTAAACATATAATCCTACTACAGTGTGATTAATTGCATATCAAGTTGCACGAGACGGGCACTCTGAACTTGCAAAAGCACGCAAGTTCAGAGCACCGAGTGAATACACTCAGAAATAAGTAGGAGAAATGAATAGGCATCTCTAGAAATTTCATATGTTGGAGAGATAAATGAAACTCTATTAATGTATTTCCAAGAACTAACATTGTATTTGAAAAAACAAGATAGAGGGAAACAATGCCTCCTTGTTCGTCCTTGAATTTTATATAGGATGCTGCCTCACTGTGTGACCTGAAGGAGCTGTTGCCGTGCAGAAAGAACACCAATACAGCAAAGAATGTCTCGTTTCTTCTGCAGGCTCTTTAAGTGTTAATATACATGCTAATTGACATTGCTATGCTCTACAATACCCCCCTACCCAGTCTCTAATCCCATCATGTCAATAAGCATGACAGGCCTGGTTTTAGTAGAAAAATAGAAGATTATTTGACCTGTTAACTTAGCAGAAAATATTACTCCAAAAGGAGAACTGAAATACACCTTTTCTTCAAATAACCCTACACTTGTTGTCATTAAATAGTAAAGTTGTTTTTTTTTTTAAGAGGCATTCATTTTTTCATGCTTTCAATTATACGGGAAATCTGATATTTTGAATGCTTATACTAGTGTCAGCAGAGAATTAATTCTTTCAAAGTACCTGAAAAAAAGTTTAGGGGGAGGGTGCCTCTCAGCCATTTCCCTGTGATTTTACAGCTCCTATTTAGTGAAGAAAACCTGCTCCTTAATTTAAGATTATTTTTAGGATACTCTAACTTACAAAGTTGCACAGACTTCTCACGGACGAGGATTGAATGGCTCATTGCACACGGCATTCTACCTTTTCCCGTCCCCATTTTGCTCCTATGTTTCTTCCCTCAAGAATATTTTTTAGAAAGGCTGAGGACTGGGAACTGGAGCAAGTGGGACAGCTTTGTGCCACATCAGCAACATAAAAACTCTGGAACAAAAGCCAAAAGTTCTGCCCTGACTCTCTAACTGGCATTCTCTGTCAGGAAGATATTCATAATTCCAGGTAATTAAATGACTAGGAAGCTCATTTTGTGCTTGGCAGCCAAAATTAAACATGTCAAATGAACAAAGCCTGCTTAAATAAGTGAAATACTAAGGGCTGCTATTAATTTCAAATGGTTAATTAGTTTTAGGGAATATTTTGATCAATGTTTTTGACTGCTGAAAATGATGTTGTAAATGAAAAGCCAACATTTTCTCATTTTTTCTCTTGTTAGCACTCTTGGGACTGGAAGAGAGGTTAGTTTGTGTTTTACTACTGCAAGAATAAAGCTACACCATGTTGGGTTTGGTTATTTCTGCTTGTGATAAAATATCGATGAAAAATTGTGAAAAAAATTAGAAAAAAGTAAGAATAATTGTTTGGTAAACTCTTCTTGGAAAATGTGTACGTTCTTCAGCTAAGCCACTACTTCAAAATGTGTATATATAACTCTTTTAGCAATTCTTAGAACACATTTTAAATAGTTATATTTGACTTAGCATGCACTTAGGAGTATCGCATTATTCAATGAAAGAAGAGATTCTTCTGTTCTTTAAGTTCATGAAATAAAGCTCTTCAGAAATTCAGTATGTGCAGTTACCAGATCTGTTTTTAGAATGGTAAATGCTGCATTCAAAAGAACTGTTATAGACTTCATTTTTTCTAAATAACATATTCTGATAGATATTCCTTTTATTGTGTAATGAAAAACATCTTCTGAGGGTCTTTTAAGGTTGATATATGTATAATGGCATACATACATATTAATATGTCTATATGTAATAATAAATATTGGTCATAAATTAATTCATATTCAGAACAGTATTCATAATTTTGGCTCTTTTATTTCTCAGAAATAAGTGTTTTACTTCTCAGTAATCCAAAGGGTTTGGATTCTAAGCACCCACTAATTTTCCATATTAAAACTTTGCTGGAAGTAAACATGCACAAAATCGATTGCCAGAAGATCTAATTGTCATTCTTTACATTTTTGTTATTTGAAGTCTTCTTATAAGTAGAACTTAACAGTAAGGGTAATTGAGAGTAGGAATTTCTACAGCTACCACCGTTATAACTTCAAGTAAAGTGAACTGCAGGAAAACCCAGACTCTGGTTTTAAAGTATTTTTGAGATTAGATGGCCCAAACATGCCTAGTATGCTAGAAATTTTTGGAGACTTGGTTCCTAAAGGTGCAGTGAAATGATGAGCAAAGAAAGTGAGCACAATCTCTGTTTGCTTTTGAGTGCTACATCTGTTCTCCTAAACCTTTCATGTCAGTCAGCCTTTGATTACCATCCAGCAAGTCTGATGGCAGTGGCCTGCTTTTCAAACTTTATTTCTTTGAAGTGCTAGAGATTAATTTTACACAGAACACATAAGTAGAAAGCTTCTTGTGTACAGCTATTACACACAATTGCAAAAGAGTCTAGGGAAATCTTGGCTCTTAATGTTTTTATGCTCTGGTCTGGTAGGCCCTCGAATGTACGTAACAAATAAAATTTTTTGCACTGAACTCAGTGGGTTACACACACATTTAAGAGCTTAAGGGGCTTGGAGCAGTGGGATTTTAAATACACTCACCATCTGATTTCACACCTTCACAAATGTGCTTTGCTGAAAGCATGATGAAGTTCACATGAATCCCTTCGACACAATGATGGAGAGAAGTTGAGCTTCACCCTGATATGGATCTGCACAGACAAGAGATTTTTTATATCAACTCAGTTCAATGAATATACAGCATGTCCCCTGCGGAGCTGCCAAGGTCAGTAAGAGTGCTGGTAATCTCCTGTACAAATGCCAGATGCACAAGGTATAGTTCCTCCAGGCATTTTTAGTTCACATTGTTTATAATGGAAGTCAAATGCCAAGGTTCATTACAGTAAAAAGTTTAGTGTTTCTTCATGTCTTGCTTTGACACAAATCCAAGTACAAATAAATAAATAATGGTCTAAAGGTTCAGACAGCTTCTTTTTCAGGCTGGCACAACTCTCTAGTAAACTTTAGAGAGGCAATGTAGGAACTTTACATCACTGGGGTTTTTTTTAAACAGGTTATATTACAGGATTTGCCCTCCTGCACAATCTCTTTAATTAAGAGGGAACTTAATAAAGCATTTTGAGGCTGGGCATCTCCACCTTTTTGCAAAACATTTGTTTTCTATTTAGCTCCTCCACCTCACAGCTTGACCCACTAACCAGCAAAGACAGAGATTCAGTGTATTGTGGTTTGCAGCACGACATTTCATGCACAGAAGTTTTTCCTTATTAAGTAAAAAAGGAATGAGCATTTAACATAGTATGGAAACTCCTGGATATTTGGGTCCAAATTTCCACTGCTGCAGAGATTTGTTCTTTGCAATCCCTTCTATAAACTTACGGAGTGGGGTAGGCAAAATTCTATGGGAAACACATTACATGGAATATCTTTCTCCTAATGACTAGAAACCTTCTTCTGATTTCCACACTAGAAATTTATGGCCGATTTCTATCCATTTGATCTTGTGCCAATGCTGTCCTTTAGCCTAAACAGATCCTATCTTGCCCTGGTGTTTCCCTGTCTATGTATTTATAGATAGTAATTCAATATCGTTTAGCCTGTGTTTTATTAGATTACTCAAACCAAACCCAGTTTTACCCTTCTTCTAAGACTCATGATTCTCTGATACTACAAGAGCCATTTTCTTGCCCTGTTCTTTGCTGAGTGGTCCTAAATATTGCATAGTTTTCCAAAAGCAGCCAGCAAGTACCTTGTTTTTAAGCCACTCAGTTGCCATGGCTCCTTCTGGAAGTACCTCACCCAATACAAGCATGAATTACCTTTACCTCTTTAAATATACCACTATGGTTCATTGGCATTGCTGGTAAACACATATCCTCTCCTTTTCTAATATTTTGAGCTTATAACATTAAGTTCTTAATATTAGCCCTTAAGTATATGACATTGCCCTTTGCTTGATTGAATTTTTATCTCATTACTCTTATGCAAGTCTCTTAGGTCATCAGGTCTTCCAAACCTCTTTTTTATTGGGGGTGTTTTCCCAACATCATGACATCCATAAAATCCATTAAAACAAGCTCTCTTTTTGCAACAAGGTCACCGAAAAAATTATAGTTCCCAGAACTGATTTGTTACTGGTAAGCTTCCTTCAGTATCTTCAACTATTTTCTGCCTTTTCTTTACTCTTTTTCTAACTTCTATACTAATCAGTTTAGCATAATCTGTTTGGTGAGGTTCTGCCATGTTTTGTGACACTTCATGCCTTTAATTCTTTTGTGCCCCCACTAAGAGTTATTTTAAAACCTCTAATTCATTTCTGAATACTTGCATAATATTAAGAGCCAATGAGTAGGTCATTACTTGCCTGAAACAAAATATCCTCTCCACTATACTTCATAATTTTTGCTCCATGCCCCAAAATGATGAATAAGTGAAACAGAATGCCTGGGAGTATGCATCTAGATCAAGTTCCCAGTTTGTGGTTTAGTGCTTCTCTCACAGCATTCAGCTGCAGTATATCACAATAACCACTGGCAAAGGAAGTCGCTGGAGAACAACCAAGATTCTTTAAATTGAACTTTAAATGAAAAGTTGTAATATTCACTTTCTTAAGCATTATTTAAATTATTTGTAGATTCAAATTGCTAGAATTTGATTATATTTTCTTTAGTGGGTTTTCTTAATTGTTTGCATCTTCAGATTTTAAAGCCCAACACCTCATTCTCATTCTTTTCTTTAAATTCACAAAGAAAAAGCTTAAGGGCAGTACAGAATTAGGAACCAGATTAGCTTTCATTGTGATTCAGATAAAACATGCAAAAAATAATGGGGAAATAAGCTGGATTTGTGATGTGCATTTCTCAGCATTTCGTTTTTCCATAAAATATTGACTTTCTAAAGAAAAGAATGACTTGGGCTTTTCTTTTTTAGAGCAAAAGTCTGATTTTATTGCAGTTTGGGAAACCTGGAGCATACTACATTTATACTGTGCACTCTTGAATCTTGATATTGATTTAAATGGCACATTAAATAAAACCAAACAATATAAAACAATTTCCTTATGCCATTCGAGGAAGAGGATATGCATAGCCTCTTTCTACCTTGACAAGGAGGGAGATGCAATGCCATAATTTACAGGGGGAAAAAAATAATTTAAATAAGGGAGTGAATTACCAAAAATGTTTTGACTTATTAAAGGGAAATAACAGAGGCTGGTAGGCCAGAGAAAAAAATACACAGCAAAGAGACTAATATTTTTAGACTTAATATTTCCATTTTGCAATAGCTCAGGCATAGGCTTTGATGGCCATTTTAAACACTGTGAGCCCTACTGCTGGAGTTCATGAATTCTTCAATTATTTAATCATCCAACATACATAATTTTATATGATCTATAAATGAGCAGTACTTGATAGTCCCAGAGTGCTGAAGAATTTCAGAAACATTTAAGATTTGCATCCCTTCCTTATGAAATACTGTCATTTCTTTGGCTCAAGAGCTTCCTTGATCATACTACGAGGTGAAAAAGCACAAATCACTGTACGGCAGTATTTTCTCCACGGCTGAGTTACAAGTCTGATGTTTACCAAGTGTAGAATGGTCTTGTGGCAAAGCAGAGCATGGGAGTGAGGAAGTTCATATTCTAATCCCGGCTGTGCCCCATGCTTTTGTATGAATCCATGGGCAAGTAGTTTAACCTCTTTGATCCTCAATTTATTTTGCAGGAAACTGGGGGGAAAATGATACAGTCTGTCTTGTGAAAGTGTCAGGAGGGTACCTTCTGGCACTTTCAGATGCAATTGAGTGCGCCAGAAAAGCAAATCTTATTACCTTTTAGCCCACTTCTGTCTATTAACCATCAGTGGAGATGGGATCAGAGGCCTTACCGCTTGCCAAGGGAGGTGTGTGAAAAACTCAGTTTGAAGATTTACCTAAGCATTCAACATTAACTCTTAGAGGCTTCATTCATGAATTCCAAAGAGAAAAATATTCCTTTAGTGTCAGAATTCATTTGTACTTTTAATTACGATACCTGTGATCACTCAAAATAAATTTCAAATGAGAAGTTAATTATTGCTGCTAAGCATCTCCTCACTGACAATTGTCACTTGGAACATATTTTCTAGGCACAATGCACACTTCAAATCACTTTAGATTTATAAAGGAATGCCAGCAGTGGAAAAATAAGCTTGGAGTCTGGACATTTGAAGCTGCCAGGTGTGTCGTATATATGACCACTGCTTCACTATGGTAACTGCAGGCGGAAAAAAAGAGAGAAATAGAGATAGACATTAAGAATTGCAAGGAGTCAGCACTATGTTATTATTTTAATTACAAAGGGATGCTGATTTGCTTTGTAATTCCAAAGTGAAGCTGATGTTGAATGTCCAATATATGTCTGAAATTATGTTTTCATGCCAGTTTTCAATAAAAATAGAGGTTGTTATTAGGACAGCTGTTTAAGCATACTAAACAGAAAAGGAGAAAAGTAGAATCACGCCTTTTTGCCATAATTTTGGAAGACCCATATCCATCTCTATGTCAAGGAAGCCATAAGAATAATACCACACAGGAAATGGAGAAGAAATCTGTAAAATCACTGTTATAGTCTATGACGTAAGAGAAAAATATCACAGATCTCTGTCATATAAGTAATGCATTAATATAGGGGGTCTTAAGTGTAATTATTCGGATTTTGAGGTATTTTTTTCCAGCATACTGTAGAGCAATACCTCATGCTGTATATGGATGCATTAGCCCAGCTTAAGACCCCTGCCCCTCAAAAAAAACCTAAGAAAGATGAATTTCCGATTCCCAAGCAGTCCCTCAGGTAAGTTTTCACTCTGGGGCCTGACCAAGAAGCTCTTGGATCTTGTTGAGCAGCACAGAAAGAGAACATCCCTCAAGGGTGCTACTGTGGCCCTTTGGTGACTACACTGAGTGGGTTCTTATCCAACATTTCTTTTTTCAGATTTAGGTACAAAGTGTTGAATTAAAAGAACATGGGTATATTTTGGATGCACACTTTGTTTGCAGAAGAGGATTTGTACTACTGAGGTTAGGAAGTATGGTCTCATGACTGGAATTTCAAAGATAAATATTCAAGTCCTAGGTCTGTGACTTCGCATCCTGTCCTTGAGCATGTCATCTGATTTTTATAGTTCAGATAGTCATTTGTTTTCTTTGTTCTGTCTGACAAAGGATACTCATCCCTCTGTGTTTGTACAGTGCTTATCTTACAGGACTCTCAGTCTTTCAACAGGTTAATGAGGTGTAAGTCATAGATTGAATTTATTAAATCAGGCACTCTGCCATCTCTGCCTGTACTTATGCCATGGTAAATGTAGGTAGTTTTCTTCTTCAGTGAGGAATAGGCTGTCTCACTTTTACTGCAGAGTGAGAGCAAGCACTCAGACTGCTGTTTGAGAATAGCAAAAATGCTATAAATCTACATCCCACACTAACACGTGAAAGCTCATGCATGTAGCTGTCTTTCTGTGCAGGGATTGTTTGAACTCAGCTATAACCAGAATGTGTAGATAACACCACACTGAAGTTACCACATCTTTAACAACAGACTTTTAAACACAGAATATAGATGGGTAAAGATTTTTTTGAGAAACATGACATCTTAAGGTTCACATTTTATTTGCCCAGGAAATTTGTAACTGGCTTTCCTCTTACTTTGATTGTTCTCAGGAGACTTGTGGTGATTCTTCTTAATTATCATCCTCCTCATCATCCTCCAAACTTCTGAATTACAAATACACCGTAAGATGGGGATTGTAGGTAACCCCTGTTTGCTCATAAATGACAGTTTGTTTATTGACGGTAGATACAAGTAGTTAAATACTTCAATCATTAACAGCACTTAATGATAATTGAGGAAGAACTTCTAAGAAGTTTTATTGTAAGTATATCCAGAATTGCATGTTTATGTTTTTGATATTTCTACTATAGCTTTTTTCACTCAGGAATCAATGTCTCTTCCTTGTAAATAGGTATTTTTTGTGTAATTACTAGGAGTGGTGGAACACATTGGCATAGCTTTGCTTTTTGCTAGGAAATCATGGTGTGAAAAATTAAGATGATTCATAGAACATATGGATTTTTGACTGGTTTAATATCAATATTTATCATTTCAGCAAAGTCAATTTTGTTGTGATGTGTAAAATGCATCATATTGAGTTAATCATTGCAATCACTGTTTATCAAATTAATTTAATATTTTCAGTATGTGTTGGATCATGCAAAATGTAAGGACTTTCTAGACTGATTGGCAAACCCAGAGACCAAAATTCCAGAATTTTCTTGAAGAGAGAAGTTCTTGCTATTTTTCGAAAAATCTAAATTATCCACTGAATTGTGAACGACACGATAATATTACTCTAGGTTTGTATTGCATCTTGTTTTCCAGGCCCCAGACCTGATATGCATAGAGTTTGAACCAGGGATCCATAGGAATATTGCCTTGTTTTACAGAATATTTAAGCCTTTAATTCTTTACATCCTTTCAATTTTCCTCTCCTGCTCTCCTCAGTTCAAGAATTAGTGTTGGTCCTTAGGCTGAGTTAAAAACTAATCTTCCTTCCCATCATAACAATATAGAATACTGGAAAAAAATTAGCTGTCCTTGTATCCTGTCCATGTAGCAGTCAATATGCTTATTCAGTTCTCATCACACTTCCTTTCCATTTATCCTAATTCATTCCTGGGTTTTGGTACTTTTTTGTTTTGTTTTGCTTGTTTTTTTTAATTTTCAGACATTTGAAATCCAAAATAAATAAACACTAGCTGCTGTTACCAGTTGGATGCTCTTCTAGTGTGTCTGGCTTGTCACTTTCCTGATGGGGCTATTTCTTTTTAATCTCCATATTGACTGCTATTATGCTTTGTCACTCTTTCCATTCCCTCGGTCTCTGAATCTTCAATAGTTTCATCAATATAATTTCATCAACTTGCCTTTCTTTGCAACTTTAGCTAAGGGACTTCACCTTGATTGCTGAGTTGGACAAAGTTCCCAAGATGGTCTTCCTTCTTACACAATGTCTGTTTCCGTTTTAAAATGAATGCAAAAGTGAAGAATGCACCCATGCAAATTGCTGCTTCAACATTCATACCACTTGTTTTTCTAACAGTATAATTATTAAGATTTTTCCTCCTCAATGTTCATTGCCCCTTAATGTTTCCTCTTATCCCAAATTAAAAGAGACATGGCAAATTTGTTCTAAATGTGTTAGAAATCAGAAAACCATGAAAAGCTCTGAGTAGTTCAAAGTCAAGAAAGGAAATTATATTTCCATGTAATTTTTAAATATTACAAACACATTACATACAGCAACATCTTCCAAAGGTCATTCAATTGAGTCTTTGGAAACAAGATACGGTGGCTGGCTAAGATCTGATTCACCATTACCCCACAGCAGTGGAAGCTGCTGAAGATAATCAGGGGTGTTATCAGCTCTGACTTTCATTGCTTCTGCATAGCAAACTAGGCAATAAAGAAAACTGTAAATGCAGGATTTATTCTTTGCAGCGGTATACCTCATGCTTAGAAGATTAATGAAGAACTCCTGGTTCACTGTTTACTAAAGATACCTCTATTCTATAGTATTTTAATTGTAAATCCCTTATTTGACATACTAACTAATGGCTCCTGCTGAATTAATAAAAGCGACATATTAACTTTAAATCCCTGATAAAGTAAAGATTGCTGTTTTAATATCCCATCCATATCCTTTATCTTTCTACAGGGGCTTTCAGGCCAGTAGTTTTAATAACATGCATGAATGAAGATGCTCTTTTTTAACACAAATGGTGGCAAAGAGTTTTTCCTTTATATTAGCAGGCAATCAATTCCAATAGCTTTTTAATGCTTTTTTAAAGAATCAATTTTAAAGCAGAAGCTCTTCAGGGGACCCTCTTAAACTTCTTCACAGCCAGTCTCCTAGTTTTGTATTACAATACAATCTAAAGCAGCTACAAAAATAATGCAGATAATGTTTGCTGGGTAATGATTTCCAATTTCCCCATTCCATGTACCCTGTTATTAGGAGGATCATCTTCACCGTGTAAATTAATTTTCAATTCACTTCAGGGGAACATTACAATGATTTATTCAGCACTGATGCTGAGGAAAGTGTTGCGAGGTTTTCAGCAATCCGAAAAACAAAATCAATTTGTTTTGATTATTGCCATGTTAAAAACCATTAAGACAAAGGGTTCATAGAAATATTTTAAAGGTTAACATACACCTTACGGAAGCGATCACTGTGATCCTAGGTGTAGTTACCTGGCCAGAAAGGACAAGGCAAATGTCCAAGACTTGATGGTTTCTCACCATGCTCCAAAATTATGGAAGGACTGAGCTTTTTCTAGGAGTTTTCGTGTAGATAGAAAACAAAACATCCACCTTTCCATCACTAAAATTGTCTCTGGTCGGTGAAGAAAACACTTGCTGTAAGTTAGACAAGGAACAGATTGTCTCAAATTCAGCTGTGTTATTGGTAATGATAACCAGGATTTGGAAGAGTTCCAGGCTAGGAAGAAGGACTAGAAGAATTTTCACTTTCACTAATAAAGGATGTGTTGTACAGCAAGCATCTGTTACTAGAGCTCATGGTACTTATACCAAAATGCTTACTGTAGTGCTCATACCAGATAAAGTACCACCCGTATCTGAATATTTGGTTATTTTGATTTAGCTATTACATTTTTAAAAGTGGGATTTGTGTCACTGAACATTCAATGACAACGAAAGAAAAATCCAATCCATGTGAGAGTCTCTTTGGAGAAAATTAAGAGAAGTAAAGAATGTTTGGAGTCAATAACTCCCATTTATTTAGATGCCAGTTAGCCAATCTCAGGCATGACTTCTTCCCTCCAGTTACAGTAAAGAGGACCTGGAGTGATTACTTCAGACTAAGCCGTAGATTTTGATATAGAAGATATTTGCATTTTATTTACTGATGTGTTTTGCTGTGTTACTTATGATATTCTAACATTTTTCAATAGTTTAAAGATCAGTGGAAATATTCTTTTCATGTGAAGACCTTTGAGGGGGTAGTTGAAATACCTCAAGTTCATCAGCATCGAAATGGAAGAAATTTTAAAATGAAAACAAGTTTGTTAAAAAATTCAAGCATAAAATTGTAGTTTGTGAAGTTGGTTGAAGGCTTTAGAGATGACCACAGGAGAAAAACAAACAATAATTTCTGAATTGCTGAACTGAAAATTGCCAGTTTCTGTGGTTGGAGTGGTAAGAAGCATACCCCAAACATAAAAAATAGCATAAAATCCATTGGTTGTAGTCCCAAAGGAATTTTTTGGACGATAATTGTGATCTGTCGCTATTGCTAGGGTTTCCACTTATCATGCAATATAAAAAATATTTCTACTATTGAACTACAGATGCATAATTTGAAGCTGAAGGAAGAGTGATTTTAATGGGACCCGTAAAACATTAAGACAAAGGTTTTGCAATTCCATTGCAGTAACATCTTCCCGGGCTTTTTCTTCCACATTGATACTAGATTGGAAAATTGGAAAAGAATTGTCTTTTTTCTGTCATGGGGCTATAATCAGGCATTAAATATATCCCGGATATCATGCTTCCAGCATGCTAGTAGCATAGTTGTCACATTGAGTTTTTATCAGCATGTTGGCAGGGAGCCGAACTGACAATATTTATTAAAAATAAAACAGTAAGGAAGAGCAAACACTCATGACAAAACAGAAAGTGAAGGTACTCATAGGACATGTATCTAGGTTGCCTGATTTGAAAGAAATTGAAGAATTTTCTGAGTATATGATTTTGAAAATAAACAGAATTAAAGAGAAAACAATGATATTATTTTTCATAGCAAACCATAGTCAAACATCTCATACCAGAGGAGTAAGACTTGTCCTTAAAATGCTTTTTCAGCTTCAGTGAATTAACCTGGTAGTCTAAGTTTGTAATTAAAATATACTGAAAGTGTTATGGACCTGTATAGTTGACAATCTAGAATCCTTTATGGATGTTTTAGAGGGTCTGTAGAGGATCTTAGGAAAGTATGCATGAATAGAAAAACCATACTATGGTATGTCGCCTGAAATATCATGAAAGTTTTTGACAATGAGCCATTTGCAGGCTTCTTGTTGAAAAGACTATATCTGATACACTTTGATATAACTAAATGTTTTCTGCGTCTGCATAAACTACTGTCACCAGCAGCATCTCACTGCAAAGAAGTCTACTGTCTCAAACAAGATGGTATTAAACGGTATTCCCTTTCTCTGTTTCAAACTTCTTCCCTAATGGTCTTGTTTTGTTCCTTCAAGTCATTTCAACACTTATTTCCATGTGCAATTTCTCAGTTCCTACTTTTCAGTACTTGTCATTATTTTATTCTCCTTGATATTTCTCCCTCAGGTTGGAGAGTACTGATCGTCCTAATCTCCTATAGCATGTAAGCTATTACAAATATTTGATCATCCCTATTGTTCTTTCTGATATCATTTCTGCTAAAAACATAATGCTAAGTGAAGAGGGCCTCAGACAAGGAGAAATAAAGCAACTTACTTTAGCTGTTATGAACCCCACATTACTGCAAACCGCTGTTGTACTTTAAATTGTGTTATTCTTACCTTACAATTATTACCATTATTTGTGTTTTTGATGGACAGTTTATAGCACATGTTCTCACCTGTAAAAGTAGCATTGGAAGGAATGTTTCTTCTGTGCCTGTAAATTAAAGTAATATATACAGGGTTTCATTTCATTACCCTGACTTTACTTGTAAGTGTCAGTAATATGAGAAAATTAGAAGGAAATTCATTTTACCTAAATCTGTACAGGCATCCAGTGACTCTCATCACTGCTAGGCGTCTACTGCTTCTTTTACAATCAGAGGAGAGAAATAAGGGCATCTCTGGAGACCCATTCATCCCATTTTAAGAGAGATGTTTGTGTTATGTGGTCTGAATTGGTCTCCAGAGGATGAGAATAATTATACTATGGAGGTCCCTCTCTTGTATTCCTCTAGGCTCTTTCAATCATGGATAGCAAGTAATAACTTTGATTAAAATGTGAATTTTCAGACAACTAATTAGATGAAATTACTCCTATTCTCAGTGTCTAGGTTTGTAGGGGAGAGACAATAAAACAAATGCTGTGATTTGGTGTTTTCATGGGCAGCAAGACCCAGTTAAAGCAAAGAGATACCAGGAAGGACCCCTTCTCATCAGCTCCTGCACCCTCCTCAGAGGCTAAGCGGGGCCTTTCCTCTCTGTGCAGTGTGCTCCTGTTCCAGTGGGCAGTCAGTCTTTCCAGGCTGTTTTAGAAACATATTTTAGCAATACATCCATATCAGACTGCTCCCCACCTCCTTGCAGGGCCCACATTGTAGTGGCAAAGGAGGTCCTCTAAAACTGGTAAAAAGGTTGTTGAAACATGTCCTCCCTCTCCAGACTCCACCGCGCTTTCCCCAAGCTCTTGCAACTTCCTCTCTTTTCCTTTAATGTCAGCAAAACAAAGAAATCATTTTTAGCTAGACTCAACCACAAGTTGGCAAAGATAACATTCTTAAATATCGCTCTGCTATTATGATAAGCACAGCATATTCCAGGAAGAAAAACTGCAGATTATGGCAACCTTCAGTAAGTATGGATAATATTAAAAGTTAGAATGTTATTTTTTTTTAGCACCCAAAAAGCCATTAGCAAACTCGTCAAAAAAAAAAAAAAAAAAAAGGGAGCTTCAGGATTTCAAATAAAAGAAATGAGAAATCCATTTATGGATAGTTATCTCCCAGATCCTCTGTAAATCTAAAGCAGAAAATGATATATACTTACTTCAGAAATATAGTTACCATATTTGAATATCTGAGCTACATAAAAATAGCAGAAATATATATTATTAAATTTTCTTCCAGTTTTGAGACTGTGAAGGTGTAAAAAGAAAAACATATATTAAAGATCTATGTCATGGTGTGTCCTCCTTTCAGAAAAAGAAATATGACCCCTTTGCTGCTACAGAAAAGTCCTGTCTTGTCATAAGCAAAAAACATTCATTCCATGCTCAGTGCAAATAAGGAGATTTGTATAAAAGAGCCCATTCTAGTAATTATTAAAGAATATTGAGAAAGAAGAACTGCCACTGTGAGATTCTTTCTGAAGCTAACTGAAATCCTGTCATGGAGGAAATTCTTGAGTCTCTTAAGTTCTTTAGTTCTTCAATTATTGCCCCCAAAAAAGAGCAGGTTAAACAAAGAACTATTAACAGACAATTGCTCAGTAATGAAAACTGAGCTAATACTAGTAATGAATATTATTTTTATGTCTTTATAGCAGCTTGCGCATCAGTAGATACTGAAGCCTTTAACAGGTGTAGACTACTTCATCTTGGTATACAAGGCAATGCCAGATGAATCAGGGCTCACCCCTTCTGTATAATTCTCCCCCCCATACTCCTCTAAGATTTCTCTGGAGCTCAGGGATCTGCAGGACCCTAGTCACAGATTTACGTAGGTTTGGATGAACTCTAGGAAACCATCAAGTTTGATCTCCTGCTCAGTACAGGGTGAGCTTTGAAATTGCATGAAGCTGCTCAGGGCCTTGGCCAGGAATTTTAGGTGTTTCCAAGGATGGAAATTCCCTGCCTCCTTGTGCGGTCTCTCCAGTTTTTGACCACTATCACTGTGATGAACTTTTTAGTGGAATGTAGTAAATCTGATCTCAGCTAAGCTCTATTGACCCCACAACCCAGCTGTGCTGTGTGATACTATGGGATCTCCAGGCCAAGACATTCAGGAAGCACCAGAACAACCGTGTCTTCCCTTTCCTGGTTACATGGCACTGGGCCACCAGCCCTGGATCAAAATTCCAAAGTTCATTAAAAAAGCAATTGTTAAGTGAAGCACAAATTCCAGACTAGCTCTGTGACACCTTTACCTTCTTGGCAGAACTTGGGTTATCTTCCAGAAAGCAGTGGGGCAGGTGGAAATTCAAGGATTGATAGCAGGGTCTTATGTTTCCAATTTTCTTAAGGCATCTAAAATGTCCTTGAAAACCTCCACCTCTGCAAATTACTTGAGGGATCTTGTAGCAGAGAAACCCATCCAACCAGCTGGGTAATATCAGGAATATTAATGGTATAAGGTAAGGACTCCAACAGCGTGAGGATGTATTAATACGTTAGACAAATATGTTTCCAGGCCAATTCTAGAGCAACAACGGGAAATGGGATAAACCTAAACCTTCACGATGATGTAAGGATTCATCCTAGCTTTTTCTAAACATCATTCAATTTAAGAAATTATTTTCAATTAATGAAAAATACATCTAGATATAAGGGCACTGCAGATCCTAAAATCAATGAATTACCAATGAGACAAATAATATTAGTGTTGCTTTTTGGCCACTAACCAGCCCAATGGAGTCCACCGTCAGAAGCCATGACCTGTGAGGCAAAAATGACATCTGTTAACCAAGAAAAGGATAGCAAGTTGTCCCCAAAGTAAGGTACTTTTCAGCCAGAGGAAGAAGAGAAGAACACAGGAAAAATGAAGCACAAAATTAAACACTATATCTAAAAATATATTTTGTTTTATGTCCAACTGGTAGGGAAATCCGCTGTTGAAATAGATTTAGGCTTTCTTTTGTGTTTATTTTCTCACCTAGAACTGCTACCTATTTTGATAACACTTCTCTTTTTTTCCCCAGTAAATTTATATAGGCAACATAAGTTATATTTTATTTATAGCAAAACAAACCACAACAAAATAAAATCTATTTTAACAATGTTGTTACATTTTTAATTCTTTCACTGAAATTTTGACATAACTCAGTAAAATAAACCCCTATAAAGATTGTCTTGGTATAAAAGTTGTAATGGAACCTGCATGATTTCAAAAAAGTAAAAAAAAAAAATTAAAAATATATAGGAATTTTTTAAATTACAAGTCTCAGCAAAATCCAACTACCTACTCTATCCTCATTAGCATTTTCCTAAATTAATAGGATAATATAGTTTGTAATTATGTTTCCTTTTTAAAATAAAAATAAGTAGGTTTTAGTTCTGGAATAAAATAAAAACCAAACTATTTGTAAGCACAACTCAGAATGGCAGCATTTTCATTAACACTCTGATCAAATCTAGTTATTTTTCTTCAAGGAAATCAATTTGGCACAGATATTTTGGAAAAGACCTGGCAATCTAATTGAAAAGGATAGATAGGTTGACTTTATTTTCCCATTCTTTGGGCAGTCTGAGGGCACAGCATGCCACACCGAAGATGGTGGCCATGAATTCCCATTCAAGAAAATGTCAGAGGAGCAACAGTAGTGACATGTGTCCTCTCTACACTGGGCTTTTCATTTGTAATGAAATGCATTTTACTCAAGGGCTTTAACCAGTCCAATGTGTGGATTAATTTTTTCTTCTTGTGTCAGAATCTGTTCCAAATAAATGTGGGCCTATATTTTTGCAGTGCTCAGTGAACTAAGAGATGTGCAACTGCTGTGCAAATAGATTAGATTTAATAATAGAAGCATATGTCCAGGGTTGACTGGCAGTTTTCTCCAGTTTGATGAGATCAAAATACTAAACATAATCATGTTTTTGTGAAAACTTTACACAACAGAAGCATTTTGTCATTAAAATTACAGTTTGTTTTTGGCTCAAATTACTGCAATATCACAGCTGTGTTTTATGAGAACATGCATAAATTCTTTGCAATGATTTTGGGCTGGGTTGACAAATGTCATATTTCCATTTCTCTTTAGAATGATGCCATTACAGTTGATTTTTGATTTTAAATTTTGATGTGCATGAGATTAAAAAAAAAACCCACCACCAACAAAAAAAAAAAACAAACAAACAAGAAAATCAACTCAATATTAAAATGAAACACTATGAAGTACGGTTTTGGTTTATTATTCTTGGGTCTTACGATTTGTTTCCATGAATTTTATTCAGTTATGTTCTCTTTCCAAAAGTCATTTCAGATGCAGAGAAGATGGAAGCTATTCTGTAGCACAAAGACCATTCATTTAATATGCATGCATTGTAAATAAATTGTCTTGCTTTTCCTCTGTTTGTTACTACTGTCACTATCTTTTTAGAAAAAAAACAACCGACAACTCAAAACCAAAACCCTACACATAAGTCTTTGTGCTCTTGCTTTGTTTTTATTGTGGACCTTGTGATAGTGTTTAGTGGCTAGAATACGGCCCCCTGAGAATGGTAGTGGAGAATTACCTTGACCTTTACAATGTTCTTAATTTTGGTTGGCTACTCATTCCACTCATCAGCCTTTATAGCAACACTCATTTCTGGGGAAGGCAGAGCTAGGTACTAAAACAGAAAATGTCAAACGCTCCTGTACTGCAAGGACATGCTAGACATTCAAATTCTCATACTTTATTTTCATAGCAAAAGACTGCAACAAGAGTAGGAAATAACCTTACATTAATCTACACACATGGCAGACGGTAACAAAGAGGACAAATGGCACAAGCCAGCCTATTACGACTCTAAGATGTTCCCTTTGTGGCTGCCTTCAAATGCTGCTGATCCTTCCTCGGATGAGTCATAAACAGTGGAGTTACTGATCATGTTCCCTGGTCTGTATGTGCTCTGCTGCTTCTCCTGCAGTCAAACCTGGGAACTACAGCGCAGTCCCCTACGGAGGCTGCACCAGCTGCCAAGGGACCTCTCTGGCCCTTCTGGGTCTGCTTTTGATTACACTGCATTTCAAATGCACTTTCCTGTTCACTTGTCTATCCAATTCTCAGTTCTTGTTTTCTTAACTTCAGTGCTATCTTTTAAAGCTCACTTCTTTAATTTTCCTCCTCTCCTCACTTATGTGCACTAAAATGCACTATTTGCACTTAAATGTACTAAAATTCTAGCAAAAAGTAAAACAGCTTCAGTGATGTTATGAGTGTATCACAAGTTAGAGGACAAAAAAGTGACATAGGAATAATGAATAGCAGAAAACTTTACGCTAAAATATTTGAATTATGCTTTTAGTTTTAATAAACTAATCAGCTAAACATTTAAGAAGATAGTAACACTGAGATAGTAACACAAATATCAAGGTAGACAGAAAAAGCTCTTCCTGCTTTCAAGAAATTTTATGTATATTACAATCAAGTGAAACATTTTTGTGCACCTCCTTCCTCCTCCCCAAATGTAAAATACATGAGCTGAATTGCAATGTAGCCATCAGAGAAAGACAAAGGTACAACAATGTATCTAATCCAGCCAAAAGGAAGTGCAGTTTGTCAACACCAGTTTGCTCTAGTTAATTATTTATTTTCAATGGTCACCTTGTTTGTGCAATGATGAAAAAGTACTAAAGTGGAAATAAACCTCCGTAATTTATCTTGCTGCATCAGAGGATGCAAACTCTATATCAAGGTACTCAGTCTCTGTCAGACCAGTACATTATTTCCCAGTCATCTTGATATTATTCCTAGGAGATAAAACTGGATGAATATACTGGCCCTGTTATAAATTCATAAGATTTTCATGAGACAAAACCCCTCAAACAGCAGTGAAAAATTGTCAGTAAATGCCCACCTCAAATAAAGCAATCCGTATTGTCACAGCAAGTTTTGCTACATCCAGTTATAAGTTAAAATGTCTTTGCAGTGCATTATACTGTATTTTGTGAAAAATGCTGTGGGTCCATCAGTATATGCTGTGCAGAAAGACAAATACCCTCTGTACAGATACAGAGAGTACATATGGAACTTCATGTAACATTTTATGTGCAGTGACAAAATCCCAGAACAGCTGAGGCTGGAAGGGACCTCTGGAGGTCATCTAGTTCATCTTTGCTATTCAAGCAGGACTGTTTCCAGCCGTGTTTGAATATTGCAAGGATGTTGTTTATTGCAAGAAACTGGTGTCCACAGTTTCTCTGGGCACCCTGTGTCAGGGCTTGGTCACTCTCTCCATAAAGAAGTGTATTCTGATGTTTAGAGAGAACTGTCTTTGTTACAGTTTGTGCTTGTTGGCTCTAGTCTTGTCACTGGCACGACGGCAATGACCCTGGCTCCATCCTCATTGTGCCACTGCACTCTCCCTTTAAATTTTTATATATGTTGATAAGATCTTCTTGAGCCTTCTCTTCTCCAGGCTGAACAGCCCCAGCTTCCTCAGCCTTTTGTCACAGGCAAGATACTCCAGTGCCTTCAGCATCTTCATAGTCCTTTGCAGGGGTGTCTCCAGTGTGTCCATGTCTCTCTTATACTGGGGAGCCCAAAACTGGACCCAGCATCCCAGATATGACATTGCCAGTGCTAAGTAGAGGGGGAAGATCATGTCCTTTGACCTTCTGGCAATATTTTGCCTAATGCAACCCAGGGTTACCTTGGTCTTCTTTTCTGCAAGGGCACTTGCTGTTTCATGTTCAACTTGATGGCCACCAGGATCCCAGATCCTTTTCTACTGAGATGCTTTCCAGCTGGGTGTCCTTCAGCATGTATTTGTGCATAGGGCTGTTCATCCCTCAGTGCAGAACTTTGCCCTTCTTTTTGTTCAGCTTCCTGAGGTTCTTTACATTGTCTGGCTTCTTTATTGTTGTAATTACACATACAAGTAACCAAAAAAATTTGACATGTAAATTTTCTAAAAACTAATGAATAAGTTACTACCTATCAGAATAATATCTATGAAAGTGATGTCAAAGGTGATGAACATTTAACTGTCTAAATGGTATTTAATAGGTGCCTGCAGCCTGATCACCTTAGTTTATATTGGTAACAACTTGAAAATACTAAGCAAAGTTAAATCAATTTGTTGTTTTCCTAAAGAAAACCTAGACAGCTATCTTATTTTAGCAGAAGATCAGATCTATAATAAAGCTTGGCAAGAAATCTCTTAAGCAATATGCTGCCCTTGAGTAAATGTTCTGATTTTTTTTGGAATAATTCTTTCCTTGTGCATCAGTTTTACCCATCTAGATAACCACTGATTCAATAGAATGTTAGTGTAAAAGCAAGAGTAACCACTGGGAAATCAAGGTTTATGTGCCATTCTGTTAGAGTTTTTTCTTACTTCTTACAGGGAAGTCACTTACATAAAAAAAATTATTCTTCTGCCATTAAACACTCAATAAAGCCTTTTACAAGAGTACAGCATTATTCAAATAGTCTTAACCCTGCCAAGTGTTTACATTAGATTTATGAAAGCTATTCTTTCATTCTGAATATTGTGTTAATCTTAATTTCTTCTCTGAAACCATTGTGTGCACAGTCAAATATCTGCTATGTTGCATCCCAGGAGGGGAAGGGAGTCTTGAAAAATCCTTAGGGGAAGGGTGTCAGGATGTTCAAAATTTATATGTCTTGTTCTTGTCTATGATTAGCTCAGTGGATATTCTAGTTTTGCAAGATTGTTTGTGGTATAGAATATGGTAAGTTTCTCAGTTCAAGTTTTCTCATTTAAACACAGGCCAAATCTGCATTGTGTTACACCTCTATCTAGTTTCATAATGTAAGGAGAAAATCACTGGTAGAGAAAATCTTGAAGGGCCCAAATATGATTACACTTTTATAGCCATGTTTCTTCTGAGAATCAGCCATAAGCATTTCTTATTGAACAAAAGTATTCTCTTCAGATGGCAGAGATGCAGACATTCAGGTAGTAAAATATATTTCACACTTACCCATAACTTTTCTAAACAGTACAATAAGCAACATTTAAAATTCCATCCTTGGACTAATATTGAAAGTAGAGAAGCAAGAATGAACACAGGTTTGAAATGAGCTTTTACGTAGAAAGAAAAACAGACACCTGGCATACAGCATGCAACAGGAGAACTATCAGATGGCCACTTCAGGAAGAGTCAGCAGTCTTGTGAAACTCTCAGAAAGTAACACTGAGTCCTATGTGAAATCAGTTTTCTAACTACAGAGGACTGGTTGAAGTACCTGCCCCGTCACACTTCCAGTATTCCCTCCTTCTTTCAGACTTCCCCATAGAGGAAATAAAGTCTAACATTTTTTTCCTTGATAATGAAAGAGTAGGTGAGTAGCTACAGTATTAATTTGGCAAACTATCCCTTGTTGGATGTAGTCTTCTAATGATGAAAGAAACCCTGTCCCTCTAACAACTTTCAGTTCTATTAAAGAATTTTTAGCTTGCATTCCGGGGAAAGGCATTAATTCAGAGTCTTTTTGTAAGCTCAGTTTCTTGCTGCAAATCTCCTCTGGGACATACAGGAATAGAAAAAGAGCGGCAACAAGAGATCTATTCTTTCACCATGTCTTCCGTGAAAAACCTTGGGCAAGAGTGAAGAATTTCCACATCCATAGAAAGAGAAGATAGGTGTTGAGAGAAAAGTGATACATCAAGATCTCCAAAGACAAAATAAGGTGTTCAGTAGATGGTCTGGGGAAAAACAGCCTGTGTTTGCTGTTTTGATTTGTTTTTTAAAAAAGCAAATGCACTGATGAGTCACAGACTGTCTTTGACAAGGGCAATCTGAGGATGATTTTCAGTTACAAACCTTAATCTCCCAAGCCCTTATCTCCTCACATCTTTGAATGTATCTCCCTATATTTTTGTCTTTTTGAACCACAATCAAACATCCATTCTGTCTACTTTTTTCCGTCTCTTTCCACCTCCAGAAACCAGGACTTCAGCTATTGAGCTCACATTCACTTGTCACAGTTTTCCTTAAGGCCCCTACTGCCAAGTCCCTAAGCCAGACCTCACCTGTGTGTTGAGAGGGGAGACACCACATTCAGTCATGGATGCTGACATTACCACATGGCTTTGGTCCCCTGCACAGGTCAGTTTGCTACTGAGAGAGTCAGAAAAGCTACTCCTATCCCAGCCTATTTCCTGTGTGCTGCCAATTCTATCCTCTGAGGTCCTGAACTTCTTTGGGAGGACAGTTTCCACAGTCTGATGGGCAGTTTTTCTCCGAGACAGGCACTAGTACCTATCAATACAGGATGATCAGACATGAACAGTGAAGGGGAGGGAGAGAATCAAGGAACTAAAAATGAGGGACTGGAGAAAAGTGAGAGTGAGCTCCTTACTTAAAACTGAGTTATTCAGTCTTTTCAAGACCTTCCAGTAGTAGTTATTCTGAGAAAATCCAGGTTTTGAAACATCTACAGATTTAGTATTCAGACATTCATACTGTGATGGAAGAGAAGTAACTAAAAATTCAAAGTCAAAGCAACATACTATTTCTAATTTACTGTAAAGATGACTTTTGGCAATTTTCACACTTCCTGTATCCTGAGTCAAGTTTTTTGTTTTTTGTTGTTTTTTTTTTCATTACTGAAATTTGTCAGTAACGCTAAAGATCATGACTTAACCATAAGTTACTCATCTGATCAGTCCTCTAAGAATAACAGGACCCAAGGTAGAATTGCCTTTACGACAAACCATGTTTCTTTTCACCAATTCAGTCTGAATCAGGTCAGTTGACAGATGTTTTATTCTCTTTTCTCTTTATTCTTTACTTAATGATGGATTAAAGAAAATTTCAGAAGATTTATTTAGTATTCTTCTTTATATCACCAAAGAATACTGTTTCAAAAATGTTTTGTGTTCATTTATGTCACCCTGATGTTTATTTCTCGCTTTATTTGACTTAGCCATGCCATTCAATTGTTATAAATTTTGAATTCTAAATGACCAAATCAGTCTGATTTACTATTTCACCATCTGGATTTAATTTAATTGTTGATATTTTCCCCCTCTTTGTTGTAAAATCAATAAGTACAGTGACTTGCACTAGATCAGATACAGGAATAACTTACATTTTCCTGAAGGAAGCCAACTACAAAATAAATTTTGAATCTCAGAATCTATTTATTGATATTTTTATTTTATATAAGAGCACCATAGCAATATCAAACATACTGTGTTCTTTCATGTTTAAAAGACTTCTTAAACTCCCTCTTGGACTGTAATACAGCTGTTATACAGCTGAACTACAGACTTAACTGTAGGGAGTGTTGTAGTCAATTTGGTGTGCAGTATTACACAATTGAATTCAATATTGTTTTTCCTCAAGCAAAACAATTTTCATCCTTTCATTCAGGGATGATCACACTTGTTTAACCAACAGCATTAGGTGTGGACAGGGACTAGTCCTCATTTTCTCCCTGAGTGAGCTCACTAAAACTTGTCATGATGTACAGGAGGTCTGATCAAAACAGCCCTCCTTCGGTGCATCCCCTGGTGTTAACACAGATGTGTCTCACAGTTTTTGCTGAGGAACAGGAATTAAGACAGGATGACTGCTGAAATTGTGGCCGGTGAGCCTTGGAACAAGACTTCCTGCCAGCATGTGACCCATCACCTATCAGGGCTAATGGTCACTTGTATTCCTTGGCTTGTGTAAGCAGATATCTCAAAAAAGAATAGCCCAGGAAATGTCAATGAGCACATACACTTTCCTCAGAGAAACTTGAAAAAGAATTAAAAACTCTATACAGGAAAATTTTAACACATTCCGCAGAGAGTCCATAGCAAAACTAGAAGCAGCAGAAACAGGCTTCTTGGTTTCTGCTGTTACCTAGAGAATGTAAAATAGACTACTTCCTGAAGAAGAGAATTTTCCCTTCCTTCAATCCACTCTTCTCTAAAATGCTTGGGACTCAAGTGATGTCATGGGAATAGCAATGTTGTATTATGGTGGCCTCTTACAATAACGAAAAATTACTTTGAAAGTCAGCTGTCATTTCACTTATCTGGAGCTAAACTCAGTTGCCCCATTCAGTGAAAGGATCTAAGCCCTAGAGAGATTACCTTGGTGCACTGGTCATCTTCCTCTTGACACCCTGCAATGGAGAAAAGACTAACATAGTCCTATATTTGGCAAAGAGTATCCCTATCCACAGTTTAGTTCTTTGGAAACCTGAGACTCCCAACCATATAAGCTCTGGAGATCCCTGAGACCAAGTATAAGAATGCTGTTTCTATAACAAATCTTCTTGTTTTAAAAAGAAACTAAAACCAACCAACCAAAAAAAAAACCCCACATATTCCCTTTAGGCATTGAAGAGAGTAACTGGAACGGTCTCTAGGGTTATCTTAATATCAAAAACTAACACCATCAACAACAAAAGTCTTGACATTGAACAGGCAAGTTTCTGTCACAAAGATGGATATTAGAGATTCTGCACCTAAAATAAAATCAATGGCACCCAAGGTGCAAATCTTCTTCTAGGAGCTGACAAAAAACTAGAAAGATAGAAGCACTTGATAGACTAACTGAAGGTGGAGACAGGTTAAAGAAACTCTCAGATACACTGAGACAGTGATGGTCCCCCCTCCTGTATAGGCCACATGGGTCCAAGGTCTACTTCTCAGAGCTCTGCAGAAACTGACAAAGGAAAACTAATGTGTATAAACCACAGAGGAATCTGAAAACCTCTGAAAGAGCTGCAGCTCCATGAGAACTAAAGGAAAAAAGATATCTAACCCAAAGGTAGAAATCACCTGCATTAAACAATTAGACCAGATGGAAATAGAAATATTATTTCTTATTAAAAAGCAATATGCGGATAGCAGCAGGCAAACCTCAATTTAATTCTAAAGTGAATCCCAGTTAAAATAAGTTAAGAATGCTCAGTAAGTGAATATTTGAGATAAAAAAAACCCCAAAACACACTACAACAAAGGGGAGAGAACTCATTTTTGGTATAAAATCACCTAGCATTTTCTTAAAGGAGTATTACCTGCCTCCATAGCTGTGAAAAAAAAGGATGATCACTTAATGAGAGTCGTTAGGATATGAAATGTTGCATTGTAAATGCAAGAACCAGTTATTTTTCAAGATTTTTCCTCCATCACATTAAAAAGCAGTCAATGAAGTTCTCAGCGAATTTAATAAAATCCACTGCTGGTGTCCTCATCCAGGTGATACGACAAAACCCACAGCCTTGTGATAAAACTATAGCCTTGTGATAAAAGATAACTCTAAAATACAACTTTGTCCATAGGTAAAAATTCTTGAAAGCCTGAAGTTAGTCTTTGAGCTAAAAGGTCCCAAAGACATAAATGAACTCGGGATAGGATCTCTCCTGACTTGGTAATAGGTCATATTACAGCAACCTCACAACCAGAAAACTAAATGGCAACTTTTGCAAGGAGCAAAAGACACAGGCAGCAATGAGGACTAGCAACCAAGTGGACAGGAGAGAAGACACTTAAGGGGAAACATTAAAGGTCTTTTGGGATATTTAAAATTCTAAAATTTTTATTTAAAAAAATTATTTATATCAAGCAGTATATGAGTCTACTGTAGCAGTTTTATGTAAAGTAAGAAAGTGGTGTAAGGATTTATCACATCTGACAACAAGGCAGATTCAGACTCAAGAGGTAACTGTGAGTAGTGTTACTTAGTAGTATAATAGGAAAGGATGTGCCGGGATAGCTTTTCTTTTCCTAATTCGTTAACTCACGATTTATTTCTCCTGCTAATCTAAGACTGAATACATAAGGGAGAAATTGATTCCTATTGTAGAGGGGTGTTTAAACAAATCATGAATAAAAAAATTAATTTACTATCTTTAATGTAGTACAAAAAACTCATCCCAGCTTATTTCAATCTAAGGACGATGATTCTATTTTTAAAAAGATGTTTACAAATATAATTGTTGAATTTGTTAATTAAAAAAAATCTCCAAATCTTTGGAAAATTAAAGTTCCGTGAAGGGTGATTGGTAGGAAAGGATGTTAAGTTTACTATCTGGCACCCATTTTTCTTTGAAGAAGGAGCAGGCTAAGAAAATGGAATGAAAAGAGAATGCTCAGCTAGCAAACAATCACTAAAAATATGGTTGGTCTGAATGTGAGAATGCTATAATCGGATTAGCGCTTAGGGGGAAAAAAAGCAGTGAACACAAAACCTTTGTGTTTGATAAGGAGGCATTACAGCATCTGAAAAAAAACCCTGAGATTAATGACAGCCTATACTCCTGTATTTCAGTGTATCAGTTCAAGCAAGAAGGACTCATTTTATGAAAAACTAACAAAAAATTCATTTTTAAACAAAAAACATTTTCATAAGAAAATAAAGGATATATGAAATTATGGTTGGCATAAGAAAAAACTTTGTGTATTGCAATTAAAAAAAAAAAAATATATATATAAGAGGTCAATTATATTGTTTAATATATAGTTTATATTCCAAGAAAAAACCGACCCCACGCTCTTGAAAGAAGATGATGTTAAAATTTATATAGATGAGTGCAGAGGTAATAAAAAAGGACCATTATCTTGGGAGAAATTCATAGATTTTCATTTGAAGACATAATTTTTGATGATGAGAGATATTTGACTATTAAAATAGGCTTATACACACTGCTGACAACAGAAGACAGCATAAAGTTTGGGATCAAAAATTCTACATCCTGGGAGCAAAAAATTAGTCTTGTTTTAAGAGATTTCTCCTTATTTTCCTACCCTGTTGCAAACAAAAAACCCCCAAAACTATAAGCAACATATACACTGTTTCTTGGCCCTGAAATGTTTATATCCATAGAAGAGAAAATTAATGGTCTTCTAAACGATGTACTACAACAAAAATTGAATAGAGTATAATAAAATCTAACTCTTTGATGAATAATTATGTTACAGAGTCACATTTTCAAAGTGCTTGAAAGACAGTTTCTAGGAGATATTTATATGTTTAAATGTTTCAAGCATTACTTCAATGCATTTTGGGAGTTTTCTTTAGGGGGGTTTTTCTCTAGGATTTTTCTGGTCTGGAAATCCAAGCTGATGCAAAATGTGTATCTCCACCTTGTTAGCAAAACTGTACTACACAAAACCAGAGAATGTGCCTTGGGTAAACTAACTGTGTAAATCCATGACATTTGTCAAATAATTCCACATACTTTAAAGGAGAAAATAACTGCATGCCCAAAACATAAGAAGAAAAGTGTATTTTTAAACTGTTTTGATTTCTGGAATTCTAATGTACCAGGTAATGCACTGCACGATATTAGAATAACAAAATTTAAAAATAATAGTGTATTAATGGGAAGAAAAGTTTTGACCAAACAAAAGACATACATGAGAAGTTTCCATGTTGTTCTTTAATTCTCATTCATACCTAAAGAAGAAATTGCCTATAGAACACAATTTACCATGGGCTAATATGTTATGAGGCGGAAGATCATGTGCACCAAGTGAGGCTGAAAAGGACCTTTGCGTAAATGATTTGACATCTATTGTCTAGGCTGTCACTATACGTGTTATAAAATGGTTCCCAAAATTGCCCATTTGTTTAATAGTTTCCTCGAATCCTCTCAAATTCCAAAATCAATGAACAATTCACTGAAGTTGAAATCCAACAAAGACAAAATTGTTTGCACCTCTCATGCATCTATGTCTGTAATAAATACTAATGCCCAGCTATTTGCCAAAGGCTTGCTAATAGCTTCAACTCTCAGTTGCTGCAATTAATTGAGACTCAAATAATTTATTCCAGGAAATCCAGAGTGAGGGATAATAATAAAATCATACAAAGATAGAGATACTGTCAGGGAAAATTTGAGAACTTCAGTGGCCCATCTACACACCTTTTTAATAAGCCATCTCGAGGACAATTCTAGTCGGACATGCAGCAGGAAGATATTGGCTGTCAAGAGCAGATCATATCAGACTGCCTCAAAATGTATGTGGAAATGACTTCGATCCTTCCAGCACAAGCAGTAGCTTGGTACAATCTGTTCTTCTGTTGGATAACAGTATAGTCACATAATGAACTCTAAAGATAATTAGACAGCAGAAAATATGCAACCCAGAATATTACAAAAAACCTTAAATGTAATTATTGTACCAGTATAATATATGCCTATTTAAAGGTGATTAAAATAATGTATATTGAGGAATGTTCTCATGGAAGGAAGACATTCATAGATTTGAGAAAAAGGAGTAATGAATTCTCATCATATTTTGCTGGTTCTGTTTAATGTAAAATTAATGTTTATTTTTTATATTCCACTTCAAAATAAGTTTGGATAGATGCAAATTAAGACAGGATAGCAACCTCACTCAGGACATAATGGGTGAAATATAAAGATTTATAGAGGTATAATTATGACATTGTGCCAGCCAAGACAATGACTGCCAAAACCACTTAGGTAGAAAGTTCCTTAATCAGTCTTTTGAGATAATAAAAAAGAGGGCAATTGCCTGCCCTCCTGAAAGGGGGGAGGAAAAGAACATCTGCTCTCCTTCACTAAATACATTAGACTCCTGCTATTCCTCTCCTTAAAGCAAATATTTTGTGTTTTCTCCTTAAAGCAAATATATTGCATTTGCTTGTGGAAAATTAATAGGAGTAGCACCAGTAGTAGTTGCAGTTGTAGCAGTAATAGTATTACTACTATTACTAATAATAATAACAACAGAAATAATAATAATAATAACAACAGAAATTAATAATAATAGAATCAGAGAATGGGTTGGGTTGGAAGGAACCTTAAAAATCATTTAGTCCCGATCCCCCTGTCCATAGCAGGGACACCTCTCATTAGATCACATTGTCCAGCACTCCATCCAAACTGGCCTTGAACTCTGCCAGGCATGGGGCATACAGAATTCCTCTTGGCCCGTTCCTATGCTTCACGATTGATCTCTTGAGATAAAAACAGTCAGTTCAAAACAGAATACTGATTGCACGTGGCAGATCAAAACTTGATTCTACTGTACTGTAAAACTGTTGGAGCAGATTTTATTTATTTTATTGTGAGTATCATGCTTTAGCAAATATATCTTGGAGAAATGGTCTTTAGGTTCCAGATGTAGTTAGTGCCAATTGCAGTTTGCAATGCCAAGAAGTTTGTGTAAAAGAAAAAAGGAAAATATAAATGAAAGAATCATCCTCCACACCCACCCCCAGCCTGATTTCAGTGCCAGTCCTTTTCCCTTTATTTGATTGGAATAACAGCCATTCCTATCTATGATTTATCTCCCCACAGTTGACAGATGCTGCAGATGCTTGCGAGGTCCGGGAAGAAGATGAATTTTCCAACTGTGTCGAAGAGAACTTAACGCAAACCTCAAGCAGCGAAGCACTTAGTAGATGCAAAAACAAAGGTTGCAAACAATTGATATTCATGGAGATATTTACTGTTTGAAGGCTAGGTGGCACAGCGAGCCAGACATGCTGCTCACATGTGAAGACCCAGGGTCAGGTTGCACCGTTCTTGCCCAATGCGAAAATCAGAGTGCTGACGAGACCGCCTGCCACCCCAGAATTTACACACAAAAGACGTGGCTGGGCTCAGCTAATCAGCTGTGCCTGTCATAACAACAGAAAAGGAACATATACATGCTGTTAGAATGTCTTAACTGAGCAACATAAATCTCCAGCTGTAGGAGGTATTTTCATTAAACAAACTAACTCACTCATCTGACTTCACATAAACATACCCTCAGAAACAAGTACAAAGAATTTGACTCAGACTCTGAGGAAGTTGCCTAAGCTCTGATAGTCGGTGTGGCAATTAAGAATATGAACAGACTAAAAAAGGACTGAGAGTTTGGAATTAGAGAATCCAAGCAGCTGTGGAAGGACAATTAAAGAAGGAGAGATGAGGAGAGGCAAGAAGTGCACAGCAGAGGTTAATTATGGAAAACAGTGCTCCCCCTTCCACAGGCCTAAAAATTTCATATTAAAATTTCTAAGAAAAATACAACCGTTTCCACAAGTACTATCTTAAACCAAAAAATTCCTAGGTTTACCTAGATAATCTAAAGGCTGTCTATTCTAAAGCAACCTGTATCTAAGCAAGCAGAGGATTCACTGAGGACATGAAAAATACAAATAAAAATATATTAAAATTTTCTTTGGGGAAAATTTACATTACACAATGTGGAAGAAAAACAGACCTGAAAACACCTTATGATTAGGTGAACATCAGTGAATTCTAAAAAATTTAACTGCTAAATGTATATGGGTTCCTAGAGAGGTCAAATGACATTTATAGGTCAAGATTTTGAGAATACATCCATAAAACAGTGTGTTGCTTACTGTGGCAGCTTATTATTCAGATATCACATATGCTTGCAGCTAAACTATGCCTAATCCAGAAAGAGCTAATTTTCCAGCAAAATGTATTTATAGGGAAGAAGACTGGGCACCTGAGAATGCCTACTCCCGGTATCCAGGATATTAGGTAAAAGATATTTTCCTACATATTGGCCTAGCTTTCTATTTTGAGACATAGTACCAGCTTAAAACTACTTTTTAGAAATTTTGGAGTTCTCCAGAATCACGTCCAAAATTTAGGCAGCCTAGCAAGGAAGGAATAAAATAGAAAAAGAGGGAAAAAAGGGAAGACGGAGCCATGGATTCTGTCTAGAGAAGCTATAGAATGAGCATTTATTACTTCTTTCCCTTTCTAAAACTAATCCCAATTCAGCAGGCATTCTAGAGGGTACTAATACAAACAAAGGTGTGTGCCAACTACTGAAAATCACAGAATCACAGAATCACAGAATCACAGAATGGTTGGGATTGAAAGGGACCTATGTAGATCATCTAGTTCAACCCTCTGCTAAAGCAAATTTGCCCAGATGGGGTTGCACAGGCTCACATTCAGGAGGTTTTCAATATCTCCAGAGAAGGAGACCCCATAACCTCTCTGGGAAGCATCTTCCAGTGCTCTGCCACCCTCAAAGCAAAGTTTGTCCTCATATTCAGATGAAACTTCCTGTGTTTCAGTTTGGGTCCATTGCTCCGAATCCTGTTGCTGGGCAGAGCAGAAAATAGTCAGGACCCACCCACTTGACACCCTAAGGTACTTGTAAGCAATATAAGATCCAGTTGTCTCTTCTCCAGCCTGTACAGGCCCATGTCCCTTAGCCTTTCCTCGTAAGAGAGATGCTCCAGTCCCTTAATCATCTTTGTCACTCCCTGCTGGACCCCTGGACCCACTCCCGGTGCTCCATGTCTCTCTCATGCTGAGGAGCACAGAATTGGACACAACACTCCATATACAGCCTCTCCAGGTCTGAGTAGAGGGCAGGATAACTTTTTTCAACTTGCTGGCAGTGCCTTCTGTAAAGCACCCCAGGATACCATTGGCCTTTGCCACAAGGACACATTGCTGGCTCATGATTCCACTTGCTTGCCCATGATGATTACACATAATTTAAACCAGGCTTCAACCCAGTAAGTGTTTGTGTTTTCAATGTAATGACTGGAAAAATATGTTTGACCTTCCCTAATATTCACCATTCCTTACGAATGATGCTAAACTGTTTAAAATATGTTTTTCTAAGTTGCGTAGTTGCACGGGTAAGATTGTGTGAGTCAGTCATTTCTGTTATTGCTCAACAATCATTAAATTCAACTCCTTCTCAACAGTGTTGAGACAGACGCACTTCTTCATCTCCACTTGTTAGCCAGATATGGAGACCTAAACCAACCTGGAAGGAATTTTTACATCTGTTCACTATTACCCTTGAGCTCTGAAGTGCTCATCAACAGCGGTTTGCAGAATTGGGTCTTTGATTTTGACGCAGTTTGTTTTGTCACATTTCTCCCAAAAGTTGACGAAAACGCAAACAAATAAATTTTTTTTGTTCCATATCAACATGTGATGTTTTTAATGAAGGGAGCACACCCAGCCTTGTTTTTGTGTATTCATTGGACTGATCATTTCAACAAGTAACTTCACGAAAATCCTCATTCAGAAAGTTGAACTTTTAACTCACAGAGCACATTAATCTCCTTAATGCTGTTGCAGTCTATTGACTTCTACTCTAGGTACAAATCTGGCTGCTTTGTAATTAAATTTAATCTGGAAAGCTGGTAAGAAAAAAAAAAAGGAAAAAGAATATCCAGTGTAAAATAGATGCAAATAATCACAGTCAAAAATATGTTTTGTACAACAGCTTAGGCAACAACAAATTCCTTGGAGCCTGTCTGTGATTGCTTGCTGCTAATCATCATCAGTTTATGCTTGTTCTCTTTCCCTTTGAAAATAATGAAGTGCAGCAAATTATTTTCATATTATAAGGTTATGACAGGATCATACCTTTTTCCCCCGAGCTAAGACAATGTTTGTTTTTCTCTGACTCTCGAATAAAGTGCTCCGAGATCATTATTTGTACAGAAAGCTTTATAGAAATCCAAAATTTTTGCTGTGTGATTTTTTTTCTCCGTATTTGTTATCATTATCAGAGCAGAAGTGCTTTGGATTAGCACACCATCACAAAGCAAATAAATCTGTGCTCTAGTCTTTGAAAACTCAGGGCTTTTGCATTCCTTTTTGCCATTAAATTGATAAAATACAACCGCTTGTAAAGAAAATAACCAGTTTGTGGGGCTTTGCTGATGATCTTGCAATGGAATGGAAATCAGAAGCCACACTCAGATATTCATGCAGCATGGTCTTTGTATTTCCAAGGAAGAAACAGCCCTGTGATTCCCAGCACACAGACTCAAGCACTCCAGGAATCGACCTTCTTCATGGAAACTTGCTTTCCAACATTTCTGTCTATGTCAAACCACTTCAGGCATATCCAACTCTTCTTGTTTTTGGAAATCTCTGCCTGTAGGATTTTCTTTCCCTCTTTTTCTCACTTCAACACACAAGTCCTATTTCCTGATGCTTGAAGTCAAGCACAAGAGAAAGCCTAGTCAACTGCATGGACCAGATTCAGCTCTAGCTTGCAATGGTTGTAATGATTTTAGCAGCCAGCTAGTATGACGAGATATAACCACTCTGTTTTATGTTGATCTTGCAAAAAGATGTGTCCCGTGAGGAGTGTTAAAGTGGGAGCAACAAGAGACAGATTATGCTCCTTGTTTTCAGCTGGTAGAACAGCAGAAAATAAAATGCTGAGGAAACTCACTTACTTCCAGAGCAAATATTGAAGATGGTAAATGCTCTTTAATCTGTATTCAACTTGGTTTTGCTATGACTTCAACAATTTTCCTTCAACATTGTATATAGCAAGAAACAAAGCATTCCTGCTTCTTAATATCCTTCTATGTAGCAGAAACCTCTGCTTGTAAATAGTTACAAAATTCACATGAAAGCCTGTACACACGTAAAAGAGCCCTGAAATGCACTGAAAGCATTAGTTTTTAAAAAAAAAAAAGTTAAAAAAGAAAGGAGTTGCAAAGTTGTCTATAAGGTTTCAGTTGTGTGGAATGATAGATTTAATCATACAGTCATAGATTTAATGTATGTAACCATAAAAATGTCACAGAGAAACTACTATGTTGTAAATACAGCTCTGTCCATCCAAGGTGCATTAAAAAAGATAACCTAACTAAATCACAGATGCACTGAAGAAGTTTTGTCATTGATTCAAATGGCACTGAAATTACAACCATTTTCAGTGATTTTGAACTGCAATTGACCACAGAAAAGAAATGATCTCTGTTCTCACCATGTCTTTCAAAACCAAAAATGTTATGTTCTGTAAAGACTGCATAAGTCTGACTATCAGAATGCCATATCTCGGAACATAAAAATCTAACTCAGGAAGTTATTTTATTCATTCATTTATTCATTTGGTTGTTGTTATACATTTATTTCTAGTTTGATTTTATCCTTTTTTTTTTACATTTAATTACATAATCCTTTAATTAGATATAAAAAAAAAATCAAGCTAATGTGCTCAACTTCAGCACATGCTTTTCCTCAAAAGGTGTTATTGTGATTTAAAAAGAAAAATCACATTATTATTTAGTTAATCATTAACATTAAATTAAGCTACAAATCTGATATAACTTTAAAATGCACGAGATTTGTGATATCTTTTTGGCAAAAGAAATGATGATAGAATATAAAATATTCTCAGCATATCATCTGGATGGGAATTTTAACTGGAAGACACTGGTGTTGCAAAAACTAAATATGGGTTTCAAGGTGAACTCAACACCTCACTAAACACTAAACATCTTTTTTAGAAACCGGTCTTAAACTCCAAAACCTTTGACAAATGGGACCAGTTAGAACAAGTTAGGTGTGGCTGCCTTTGTCAGATCTTTTTCTCTCTTTTGGCAACAATAATGCTTCCTACAAAAATCAGGCCTAGAAACACAAGGATGTTTCAGTGCCCAGGAAAATGTGTATGCTGGAGAAGAGTCAGGCTTCTGTTTCCATCAGAATTTGATTTTAAAGCTAACTTTTCTTACATCTGGGATCTGCAGGCGCAGTGCCTGTCAGAAGAAAAAAAGCAAAAGCTACAGTAAGAACATGAGCGATTTTATAGTGTTTACATTTAAAGAATATGGAATGGGGACTTTCTATGGATTCATCCAGAAGTCAGATACCCTATAATGCAAAAGAGAGTATTATCTACCTCCAGGGCAAAGAAGTGGGGGACAGGGTTTCTTTTGCTTTTGCTTTTTTGGGTGGTTGCTTTGGGTGGGATTTTTGTTTGCTTGATTTGGTTTGTTTGTTGAGGTTTTTTGAGGGGTGGTGGGATAGCATTGAGTTACAGAACCAAAGTGGATTCCATTATATCCACAGATACTTTCAACACCACGCATTTTTGTACAAATGCAGACCTCAAGAAAATCCCTTCAAAGGCGTTTCAACACTACATGTCAATAAGAATTTCTGTAAGACCCACAATTTCTTGTGAGCTTTTCATGTGCTTAAGGAATCTTTTTTTTTTTCACTCTGTCTGCAATAGATGCCTTTCTAGATCTAGCGCACATATTTACAGAACAGCATATTCCCCTTGGAGGTGGCCCAGGAGATAGTCCCACTCCCTGATTCTTCCCTGGCAAGTAAACCAACAATCCAGGGAAAGATCACCAGATGCCAAACACACATGCATTACTGTACTGTACACCCACTCATGTGATGATGACTGGTGTAGGGAATCTTAAATGCCAGAACTGAGGAAAACTGAATCTAATGTACTAATACAATCAGCAAAAAACCCCAACTCGTCCAGAACCTCTTCCTTTTCTCAGAGTATTGATATTTGACAGTACCTGGAAAATTAATTTCTACTTGTAAGGAAATGAAAACCATAGCAAAAAATAAATAAAAAAAAAAGTCAAAGCATTCTGTCTGCATCAGATTTCACATTGTGTTAGTAAAATTCAGGAATATGTACATAAAGGAAAGAAGGAATTCAGAGAAATAATGAGTTGTGTCTAAGAAAAAGCTTCTTAAGGTTTAATCAAAGTGCTGAAGTAAGATTCCCTCAGAGACAACACACTTTTAGAACATCTGTGGAAACAATCTCTTGCTTGACTCATTTTGTGAAAAGAAATAATGACTTTCAGCATTTTTTTAGGCAGGTATAATGATTGTGAAAATGTTTCCAGCAATTCTATGCAGCATCAGTAATGGCTAAGTGACCTTTAAAGCTCCCTTCCAACCCAAGGTATTCTATGATTCTATGAAAAACCATAGTGACAGACATTGCTATTTCATAATTTCTGCTGGGTTTTGCCTTTCTTTACATCTCGTGCCCAAAAACAGTAGGAAAAATGTGCACACAGCATACATTTGCAATAGTAACCACTTCCTGACTCAGCACTGTTGCAGAACATAAAACTTTAAAGAGAGACTTGGTTGTAACACTGTCATTTGTGCAGACACAGCACAAGGTCATGAGTCAAGCAAAATGGCTGTCAGGGTTATTCCTACCAAGGTAATTAATTATTCAAGCTGTGATGGCTGCAGAAGAGTTGTGCTTTGTTTTGTGCATGGCCAGGCTTTTTGTGGCAAGGAGTAAGGAAACTTCCTTCATCTTTATAGCATGCACAAAAGGGTCAGGCACAGTTCTAGGTCCCCATTATAAGAAGGAGGGAAAAGATGTCATAGAAGAAACTTTATGACTCCATGGTGGCACTGCCTAGTAAGGCATTCAGTTACATATCTAACCTAAATTGTAGACTAAAATCAGACCAAGATAACAGGTAAATGAGCAATAATAGAGGAAGTAATAGTTTAGTCAGTTTCCATTAGTGAGAAATATATTCATTTTATTTAGTGTTCATTTAGAACTGGCAGACACAACAATAAGAGCTTTTATGAAAACTTAATCTTTCACTCTTCTTGGCATTTCATCGGTACTTTTTATGAAAGAGAAAATCTGACCTTCTTACAGCATCATTTTTTATTAACAGATTCAAAATTAATTTTTTTAATGAGAAATCATTTTTTCATAAAAATGTTATTGGAAATAATGATCATTATGTCAAGTAGAAGTACAGTGCAGGATTTCTATTTTCAGAATTGGAACTTAAAACTGATTGTTAAAACGCAAAAGCGAGATACGACTTTTTAGAAATGCAAAATGAGCGTCTGCGCTGTGTGTCAGTAGGCGCAGATCATCAGCTGCCTTTTTGCACTCTTATATCAGCTGCCAGTAGCATGGCCCAGCTACTGGAGTGTGGGCTGAACACAGCCTCTAGGTCAGAGGTGGCTCTACCTTTGCCTCTGCGTCCTGAGCTACTGTGCTGCCACCCATGGAAGCGGTTCAGAACGTACAGCCAACAGGAGCTGCTCTGCCGGTGTGTCAAGTGACAGGATTTCCACAGCTGGGATCTGATCCTGTCGATTCAACCATGCTGACTGAAACACAGCATCTGCTCACTCCTTATGAATTTTTAACACACTGGCTCTACATTAACATTTAATTAGAGCTTGATTATATTTACTAGACTTTAGGGTAAAGCTTTCAGGCAGTGAAAAGTTAATGTTTAATAACAGGCACAGGGAAAAATAGCCTGTTTTTTTAATACAATTTTGTCTTTTTGCTTCATTGCCTTTTTCCAGAGGTGTAATTTTTCACCAAAGAGAGAGAAGGAGTCATTGGCTTGCGCCCTATTTGGTTCCATACATCAACCCCGAATTATCACAAATAAATGCAGAGTGGAGGAATGTACTTGGAAAAGATAGATCATTGAGTCTTTCTAGAAATTTCTTGTAAGAGCCATGTGTCTCAGCAGCAAAACAAGTATTCACATCTCATCTGATCTCAGACCTTCAGGGAGGAAATTTTGTCTCTTCCTACCAGCCTTCTTGTTCTGTTGGGGTTTTTTATCTCTTAGGACCTCTTTTTAATTTATTCAAAACACTGAATGAAAGGTTATGATTTCTTCCCTCTGTCTACTAGCTACGATCCTTATATTAAAATCCAGGATGCTGTTATCCTTCTCTGCTGCCAGGGGCAAGAAGCTTTACATGGCTGGGGCAGTTGTCTTACGGCTTGCTGGGATCAAGGGCCGTTGACACTGTTCCTTGGTAGACAGACAACAAAAATGACTTAAACACCTGGGCATCCGCCTCATTTTCCTGAAAATTCTATTATTTTCAATATTCTGAAAATTGCTGATATCATCACCTGCGTTCTTTCATTTCTCAAAACTCATGCAGTTATTTCGTTTCTGGTCAGAGATGTATTCTGACAGGATATGAACTTGCTGTGTTTGAATGCTGGCATGCAGCCACAAGACTTAGCAGGTACTTCACTGTCTATCACACCAGGAGGAGCATCGGGGGATGTGCTGATACTGCTGCTCCCAGGTCGGGAGCTCTGAGTTCTGTGCTCATTAACAGGAGATGCGACAGGCTGCTTCCCAAAGCGGTAGTACTGCTTGGCAGGTACAGAGGCTAAACATGATTTACCCTCTCCTTTCAGCTACTGGAGGGAGGCAGAGATGAACAATAACTCAAGTAGCACAATGTTTTCTGTTGGAAGCTACTCTGGAGTACCTGGGCAAGTGTGTTGTTTGATGCTTTGGATGTGGCCAAGGGAGGATTCTGTACAATTTATCTGCAGGTCAGTACAGGTCTGCTGCCCTGTAGCTTCATTAAGGATTCAATTGCATTATATGTTACAGTTTTTATCTATGTGAGAGATTTCTGTTCCTGATTATCCTCCACAAGCAGTCCCAATGAAGACTGAGAGATTGTTTGTATGGGAGTCCAAGGACTGCTTCTCACTTCCCCAGCTGCAGAAAAAGCCTGTCTCTTTGACTCCTGTTGTGGTTTTTTCCCCCTCCCATTTTGTCTGACATTGAGGTGCTTCTCAGCCCCACCTACTCATCCTCGACATTCAATTGAAAACAGGAAACCAAGTTGATCAGCCAAGAATGGATGCAGAAGTCTGTATTCCCAGCAGAAAGAGAAGTTGTTGCATTAATCATAAGAACAAGGAGCAGTACAAAAGTGCTAACAGTATGAAAATGGCCATGACGTGGACAATGTAACCAGGTAGATGGGGCAAGAGAGGTCACTTCCTATTGACTGTGATGTCTGGTTTGCACTCAAACTGATCTGTAAACCTGAATGTCGTACAAGTAGAGTGATGACACCCATTAACCTTCACATTATTGGGAGGTAATGAACACTCTTGGAAATAAGAGTGTTGTTCTCCTATGGAAACACTCAAGTTATTGCAGATTAATCTGAGTGCAGGGGTGTGAAGGATCTCATTCTGTATTGCACAATCTGGAGAGACTGAGTATGACACAAGAAGAGTGTCACTAAATTATATAAATATGAGCCATCCTACTCTATTTTTCTGATGAAAATCTATTTTATTATCAGTACTCTAGATAGGCAAAAATGGTGTTTCCGCTACTGCAACGAATTACTCTTTCATGTTGCAGTAATGCTAAATTTTCAAGAAGGCATTTTTCATGCTTCTATAAGGTTTTCTGAAACTTGTATATACATTATTTATATAGAACTGATGCAAACATAGAATATTTAACTTTTTTCCCCCAAGTGCAAAGAAACCCTTTTTTATAAAAGATCAAAATTATAATTTTTTATTATGAGAATGTATAGAAACGACAGCCAGTACTCAAGACTCCACAAGAAATCTCTGTAGATAGACATTGTGAGTTAGATTGACTCTCTAGCTTTAAATACACAGATGAATGGTATTAACAGCTGGATTAAGAAGTAGTGCAGCCTAGTTTACCCAGTAAGCAAGCTGCAAACACCTGTCTGTTATTCAGTCTCATTTTTGAATCACACTCCCTCTCTTGTGACCTCCCCTTTCTCTCACTTCTTAAATGTCGCAGTTGAGGTGGATGCGCGACACACACTAATTTTAACATAAAGTGCAGGTAAAAAGCGTTTATTCTAAGAGTTAGTGTTATACATATATACATTTTTGTATGTTTATTATTTGTGTTAGTTGTCTATTGGTTGTTCAACTACTACAGTAGATTCATTGGCTATTTTAACTACACCATACTATTATTAGTTATCTACAACACAGACATCTCAAGAATTCAAACAAAATGCCGGCTGCAGCCTTGTTGCTGTTTACTCTCTCTATTGTTTTGAATTTCTTGCTTCTCTTGACTAGATTCCTCACAGGTAGAAATGGACTGTGCTGAGACTAATGTCAGACTCAGACTCAGACAGGCTTTCTGACCTGCTGTTAATTCCCACACTTAAACCTTAAAAAAAAATTACCCCAAATCTCTCAGCTGCTATACTTTGCAGTTAATCCCTGTAAATATTAAGATATTAACTACATACTACTGTAAAAATTAGATGCAGTGGGGTGATATGATTAATATTTTTAGTGATCCTGTTAAGTTATGGGACATATGGAAACCCAGTGAATCTCTGTTCAAAAGGTTAAGAAAAAATACCCTGTCTTCACTTTTATCAGCCTGATGTCTGAAAACTTACTAAACTTTGTATCTTCTGCATCTCTGTGTGATAAAGAGGTGAGTTGCTGAACAGATGGTGAATAAATGACTCTCACTTTTGCTGCTTTCACACTTCCCAGAAGCAAAGCTGACAAATTGTATTTGGAGCCTGGAATGTGATTTCTTTATTTAAACTATATGCTTAGCACTAACAAGGGAGCTCTCAGGAACATTAATTCAAACATGCAGAGTGTGTCACTCTGGGAACTGTGTTCTGCCTTTTCGAGAATCTATTATTTCCGGAAAATAATCTTCATTGTATCTGTATGCTAAAAACGGAGTCATGTTCTCTTCATTCTGTGTCAAAAATTACTAAAGTCATTGTTTGCATCTATACATATGTGCATAAATAAATAAATGTATCTATATATTCTGTATGTAGCAGATAACTCTCGAAATAAATGGTATTTCTATGCTTGAAAATGTAGTCCCAAAAACTGCAATACATTCATCCAAACAAATAACCTAATCCTTCAGGGAAATGCATTCTAACTTCTTCCTTTTTCTTTATCATAATGTTCTGTTTCATACTGTGCATATTTGCAGTGCCTCCATCCACAGTGAATTCAGTATCCTAATGCTTCAAACCATTAGCTTAATAATGTTATGTTCTGCCTCACTTCTCTTTACAGTGCTGTTGTTTTTACATTCTTTCATTCCTCTTTGCTCCCCGATCACATTCCTCAAAGCACATTGCCCTGTCACCAAATCCTACTGCATCCATCACCTCTCTGTTTTCTATTTCCTATCTGCTACAGATAACATTTTCCTCACCTTTGTTACATTTGTTACCAGCTGAGCTAATTGTTCAGATTTCAAAAGTGCTCAGCATCATGTAAGGAAAACGACTGAATTAGGAACAGAATTTCTGCCACACTTCTCTTTGTGGTACCCCTCACAGCACTGAATTGTTCGTGCTGGAAAGGTATTGGGCCACACGGAAAAGAAGAAAAACAAAACTTGTGCTGTGGATATTTACTGGGCTTGCCAGTTCTCTCAGAAGGTAGATATTGTGTGGTGCTGTAATTCTGGTTGAAATCTGTTCTCCTCCGTTCTTAAACACAGATGCTCCTGGATACAACTTCAGAAGAACATGCATAGTTATTCTCTGCTAGAACATCTTGCTGCCATCAAAGCTTGCGTTATTAACAGAGTTGCAAAAGTAGAGTGACAGGATGTATTAATAATTAATCAAAACAATTGCTGTGACCATGGGGTTTTTTTTCAGAGAAGGAAGAATATATTACTTTACAAATGACAGTTCCTTGTTCATTTTTTACGAAACTACCACTTACAGTGATTGAAGTTCAAACTTCTCAAAACAGATTATATTCAGGTTTCTTTGTGATAGACATAATTCAAAGTAATCTGGTTTTGATATATTGCCTTTTGCTTCCTTTATTTTGTTCTGCTTTACTTAATCATTTAAAATTCCCATAAGTGCAGTATTTTGAAAGCTATTCACTAAAAGCATATGTTGAAAACGATACTTGCTTTACTTGACCATGTGGTAATTTAGCCTGATTTTTGCTATCTGGTAATGGTCAAAACCATCAAGGGATTATTTAAAGGTCAAAACAAGGCATAAGTGAAGCAAATTCCAGCAACTGGCCATTACAGGAAGTAAATAAAGCATTTGCAGCTGCTGCATGTATATACCTGGGAAATATTATAGTACCAGGGATAGGGGACAAGTTGCATGTACTCGGAGCAAGAAAAAGTCAAAAATCATCAGTGACTTGGCTACAGGGATGATCAACTACAGTCCATTGAATCTTCTACTAGGCTGGACAAAGTTGGACCTCAAAGAGAAAGGAGAAGGAAAACAATGTCTTCCACAGTCCAGTTATTCCCAGAGAAATACTACTCTTTCTGCCATTCCACTCACCTTCCTTAAGTTCACTATGATAGTTTTTTCCTCTCTCCTTTAAAGGCTGGCAGAGCGATGCTGCAGAGTGCTGTCGAATACCCATTAATTGTTTTCTAACCAATTTATTTTTTATTGTTATCAGTGCCACATAATTTGAGATAAACAACCATTTCTCGTTCTCTTCTTCTCCCCCCCCCACCCCACCCCATTCCTCAGTTCACTTATTGAGGCATCGGATCAGAAGTTTGGATAATGTAAATCGATGTAAATATTCTGCTTTTAACTTTTACATAATAAACTCTCTTTTGTGAATTTTTATTTATTAGCTCTAGCTTATAGGACAGATACAGTACAGGACTGTTCATTGCACTGACTGACAATTAAATGCACTCTGCAGCTCAAAAAATGGTACTTGTTAAGAGCATGTTAAGAGCTGATGTGAAAAATCTCTCGAACAGAAAACTTGGAAAATAGCTGAAATGTCTGAATCAACGTGGTTTCCTACTGCTGTCCACAAGAGCTACCTAAAACTCTGCATTTTTAATGTACAAAAGGACTAAATATTCTATTTATAAAGTGTCCATAATTGAAGAGAAGCAGGCTTTTAAAGAAAGATTTCTGTGCCTTTTCGTGCTTTGATGTTCCACATATGCTGCTCTCCATGATCAATGGTGATACTCTAAATTTTCGAAAAAGAGTTTGTGCTCTAATAAACCCTGCAAAGAGTTATCCTAGAAGAGAAAAATACATAGCTATTAGTTTTCCCTAGCATGTACCTGTTAAGCATTATTGATTCTGGCAATTGGGAATGCAGTAGTTTATTAATGGAATCAATTTTTTTTGGTTGCTTGCTTGCTCTATGTGTTTGTTTTGGGGGTTTTTTTTGGGTTTGGCTTTATTTTCAGGTTTTGGCTTCGTTTCTTATACTGGTATTTTACACAGGACCTTCTCCAGCTAATAATGAGATGTCATCTCTTTCAGGCACAATGGCATCTGGAAGAAGTCCAGCATGCTGCTTCTCATCCCTCTTGTTTTCCCTCCTTCACCTCAGCTGGCTTCTCATATAAACTGCCAGGATAAGGGGTTAAAGCCCTTGAAGTCATATCACCCCAGGATACTGCCCAGAATGCTTTAGGAAAGATAAAAGCTCTTTTTCTCTTACCCTGCTTCCAATAACCATCCTGGACAATGAAATTTCCCTGGATGTTTCATTTCAATTTTATTTGTGTGGGCAGCTCTAATGATACCACAGATAGGATAAGTAAAGGGTTCTTCTAAACTAGAGTATAAAGGTGTTCTTTCTTCACTGCTTTTTCTGAATCAGAGTTAGGTTATTTTAGGTTAGAAATTAAAAAAAAAAAGGAGGAATTATGTCCTAAAACATACAGTTGAAGAGAGGGACTATAAAACCTGCAGATATTTAAAGGCAGGGACATTATAGTGACGATTATAGCAAAGTTTCACCTATGGAAATAAGGAAATTCTATTGCTTAATATGCATCGTTTTAAAAAGTGAGCAGAACTTCACTCAGTACGTGTAGGGCAATTTTCTCCCTTGGCACAGGTTTCCCGCATTAAATGCACAGGTTTAGAAACATATCTTGGATAACTTATACAAAATAATGCTGCATAGAAGTTCTCTGTACCATTAGAAACATGTAAGAACATAATACCATTTGATGAATTTAGTAGATGGTAAATTAAATTTGACCTTCAAGTGCAGCACAGTGTAAAAGCCTGTGATTTTGTATGCAAGGCAGAGTTATTTCACAGCCTGAATATCCAAGAAAAATGACCACACTGGTGTAGCTTGGCTAACTCAGCAAGCATCTGAGAAGTACAAGTAAAAGGGGAAAGAAGACTGCATAAGTTGTTGCAAAGTATGGTATATTAGGAACAAAATTAAATAAAACACAATAAAATCCAAGCTACAGTATAAAATAATCTAGTATGTCTAAGGATATAATGGAAACAGTAACAGATCAGATGAATAATTTAGGATTGGACTGGACATCACACTTAAAAACACAGTATATCATAGACAACAATCTTGCTTTGGCAGAGGACTGGACAAATGACTTTGTAGGTCTCCTCCATTACTAATTCTTTTCACTCAATGCTCTTTGTAGACCAATGTTAAGTACCTCTAAAAGGCACTAGAAAGATTAGACCTCCATTTATTTCTTGTCCTAAAAGCTAGTCTTCGATCACACAGCAGTGAGATACCGTGTCTATTAGCTGCCGTTGTTTACTTTGGAATGCAAGAATAGTTAAGGACAATGGATAAAACAAGAGTTTTTAATCAATCAAGGTGAATTACTCCAGGAGTTTATGCCAACACAATAACACTCCATCTTTTAAGATGAGTAATATTTTAGAAATTGTTATGGTTGCTAAGTTATAATTTCATTACAGAGCATCAACTAAAAAATAAATAATTTATCCTGGCTTCACGAAGAGTTAAAGAAGCAAAACTAGGGGTTAATCCATTAATCCTTTAGCAAAATTATAGCCATCTCAAGACAGCTATAAGTATGCATGTATACTTTGCATACTTTGTGCACAAAGTATACTTTATATACAGCTCATTCAGGCAGTATACAAAATCACCTAAGAGGAACTCCAAAAAAATATATATAGAATATTTCACAAGGGTTTTTGCAAGAGACAAACTAATTAGATACTTCTGACATCCTAAAATTCAGGTTAGGATAATATATTTGCCCATGTCCTGCAATCTCTCAAAATTTACTTTCTTGATCTTTTATCAACCAACCTTATGATTTATGTAAAATCTGTAAACTTTGTAAAGTTTTGCATTTATTTTGCTGAAGGGTTATAGTGTATAAACAAGTTAAACAGATTTATAGTTAATTTAATATTTGGAAAACACTCAGGGATATTGTAAGTGTTTTCTTTTTAATGTAACAGATTTTGTTTGGGTTAAATTATTACTAATGTGTTAAATGCTTTGTTATTTGATGTATTTTTTCCTTCTTTTAACACGGGAATTTGAAAACGGTTTTTGTTATGTGGTGTTAAATATCTGTTCCTGTTTGTCTTTGTAACAAAGCCTTGTTTTTTAGTGTGAAGGCAAATATAAGTGATAGCCTTTTTTTTTTTAATAATAGGAATTAATCATACCCGTACTCCCGAGGCAGGAGTCAAGTTTAGTACAAGCTTCATAAATGCAATGAAGCAGAGGGGACCTTCTCTGTCCACATGCGTCCTCAAAATTTGAAAGAGATCATCATTTTAGTTTGGAAAACAAAAGGGTAAATTCCACTCTTCACACAATGGGTTTGCTCATCTGATGACCAGGTGTTTAAATAAAATAAACAAATTATGTTCTCCTGCCCTGCAACCTGCAGCTGAAATACATGTATTTTTCCTCACATTAGGGGAAGAACCCCCTATTCCAGGATTCCTTCCAGTGCTAAAGATTCTCTTATTTATTGCCTCAAAATGCCTCACTCCTTGAAATAGGTGATAAAGCTCTTAGGGACCTCTCTGTCAAGAATTTTATTATAGCATCCAAGGGGAATTCTCTTCTTAAAGTACTTATTGAGACAAATTCCAGATGCCATCTCTGTCTGTTTGGCTTGATACAAACAGTAAGGGAGAGAAAATTTAGCACTTAGTAGTTGTGGTAAAACAATGCAAGTTTTGAACAGAATTTTGTCTTTTGAGCTAGAGAAAACTGAGAGCCTGAGACAGGAAGTATTTTATTTACATGTGGGTCACATAGCGAAGAGGGTCAATTACTGTCAAGTTATATGACCACTGGCTGGATTTTCATCTCTGATCTGTAGGCCATAGTATTAAACTGAAAAAAAACAAAACAAAACAAAAACAAAAACAAAAACAAAAACAAAAACAAAAAAAACCTGAAAGCAAGAAAAAATTCATTTGGAGAGTATTTTAAATCTGCAGTATGTTTTTGAGTCAGGGTAGTTATGCTTCCATAAAATTTTATTGGTTAAATTTTATATACCTAATTTTCTAACATCTTACTTCATAAAACCAAATGTTTTGTTTTGTTTTGTTTTGTTTTTTTTAATCTCTAATAGAGTCTCTTTAAAAGTTATCTAAAATGTGAATGTCACAGACTTTATACCAACAGTTTTTAAAAACTCCTTTGTAAGTCTCCAAAAATCTCCAAGTTAAAGTGTTACCTACTTGATGCACATGCATATACAGACAGATACACAGAAATTTGTAAAACCAGAAGTTTTCTTGATAGAAGGAAATTAAAACAATACAGACTTTACAGCATAATGAATTTTTATAATCAGTAGGTAAAACAGACAAACTGCAGCATTGTTTGCAAATTCCAGGGTTTTTTTTTTCTATTATTTTTTAGGCAATTTCAAAGACTGAATTAATTACATGAATAATACAAATTGGTGAACACTACTACAGGACTTCTGGCATAGGATGACCTAGTATAATGTCAGTCCAATAAAGAAATCTGAAGTATATATAGGCACTAATTTGACTTGAAGAATATTAAAAAAAGAAAGAGAGAAAGAAAAAAAAAAGCAAAAAAGAAAAAGCAAAAAAGAAAAAGAGAAAAAGAAAAAGAAAGAAAAAGAAAAAGAAAAAGAAAAAGAAAAAGAAAAAGAAAAAGAAAAAGAAAAAGAAAAAGAAAAAGAAAAAGAGAAAAAGAAAAAGAAAAAGAAAAAGAAAAAGAAAAAGAAAAAGAAAAAGAAAAAGAAAAAGAAAGAGAAGAAAGGAAAGCTTTTGCCTCATTCCTTTGGAAGGCGGGAATAAAAAATAGCTTCCTTTCAGGTATGACCAATGTTATTGCATGAAGAAGAGTGTTTCCTACAGTCACTGATGAAAAAAAATGCAAGAACTTGACTACAGACTATTGTTTATAAACAGAGTAAATTTAGATGTAAGGAAGCACAGTCATTACCCTCAAAACGGAATATCGGCCATTTCCTGGGAAGAAAAGGTTTGATCTTCTAAGAATTTGTAAAAAGAGCACAGATCCTTCGAAAAGAGAAACCACTCCAGGGAAGAATATAAAGTTTTAAAGATTTTTTGAGCTAATCTGTGACAGTCCCTGAGGGAGTGAGAACAAAAATAGTATTCATTGCCAAAGAATTTAAATTATTATCATTTAACCTTGCTAAAGAATGTAAAGGGAAGAAACCCTTGAAATCAAATGAATTCTTTCTGGCAAAATTCAGGATTGAACTGGGCTGAACAAGCGGAGTAAAACATTGGGCTGCTAGATTTTGGAGAAAGTCAAGAGAAGAACCATCACACTTTTTGTGATACTCTATGCTTTGCCCATTTGGGCAACTTTCTCCATGCTTCCTCAGCTGTGATATAATAGTATTTCAGGTATTTTGGAACCCATTTTTTCTCCTTTCTGTGTCCTGCATACATGTAGATGCTAGCAGGACCCTCTACTCTTCATGAATGAAATATTGCTGGTATTTAAGCTAACACTTGGCTCAGCTGCAAGCTGAAATTCGATCATACGGTATTTACTAATGTATTATTAATGGGCAGCTGAATGGCTTCAATAATATTTCGTAGTATTTATCATGCCCTACAAGGGTAAAAAAGACAGATCCCCATTAATCTGGGTTATTTTAAATGAGCTGCACAAAAGAGCTAAGTGGGCCCCTTATTTCCCTCACATCATCCCACAGCAAGAAAATATGATGTGACAGGGATTTGTCTTGACTTCTACAATATGAAGAATGGGCCCAAAGTAGACATAAAGCTGCCTTTCTTTAATGTCTTCTGATTGTTTCACTGAATTTATATGGCTTTGGTGCATTAATAATCAGTCTTTGAGAATTCCCTGATACATAAGATAGTTATCTCCAAGGGACTTCTGTATATCAACCTTGTAAGTATGTTTGCCTGCAGTAACATTTGTGTGCTTGGCTTAGAACACAAGTCCTATTTTTGATGTGTTTACTAACTGTACATCTAGACTATGCTATAATCCTCCATATAAAATAAATTTAAAGTACTGTTATTTTTATTATTACATTACATGAGCAAGGTAGAATAATCAGATTTGCCAGACTGACTAAAAGTTTGGACATCTGAGAGACGAAGTCTGTCAATTACTCAACCACAAAACTTTTTCTCCTTATAAATAGACTTCAGTGTAAAGTCTTTGGTTATGCCATAGATACACTCATCACTTCTTAAAATAATACAAATAGTGGAATAAACTATAGGAACTTCTTAGGCTGGATTCTGCTCTTTGTGCTGAATAGAAGCCCCACTAGAAGCTGCCCTAGACACCAGAATCCCACAGTATGAGGTCTTCTGCCCTCTGAATTTTTTTGGCACTACAACTGCACATTCAAGTGGATTCCCAGAAGGATTAGAATGATTCAGGATTCATGTTCACACCCAGTGTCTTGATGGGTCACGGTGCATCTGCATAGGTTTTCAAATCCCACTTCAGTCCATCTTTGGCTTTATCTACACCTCAGCTTTTGATCATACAGCTATCAATTAAGAGTAAGTAAAAAGAAATTTAGGCTAGTCTCCTAAAAAAGACTTTGATCTTAAAATTTCCCAGCCTTATGGGAAGATTTTCAAAGATGATTAACCCCTTTGAAGATATGTCCTTAAAGTAAAGAAGCAAACTGGAACCCCGAGCACAAAGCACAAAGAGAAAAGACACACTTAGAGAATCACACAGAAAATTCAGAACTCACTTCTGAATCATAAAATGTTAAGAACAAGGCAGGTTGCTCTGCCCCCCACTCACACTTTCCAGCTCAATGAGATTAATAAAAGGCTAGCATGTACACAGAGGGTGTAAGAAGAGTGGAACTTGTCATATATCATTGTGGTATTCTGTAAGCCACAGCTAACTGTAGACTACAAAGGATGGCTAAGATGAAACAGGGTGAAGTATTGAATTTCACCATTTAATACCCAGAAAGAGGTTTTTCATGTATTTCTAAAGTCAGAACAGATTTATCAATACTTGTCTGCATAAACATTTCATTGCTCTGAATGATCCTGTGAAGGACACTTCATTCCTGGTGAGTCTGACCTGATTCTACAAAATTAGAAGATCCATGGCAACAGGGCAGATGAGAATGAAGCACCTGATTGCAGGGACCCTGAGAGCGTCTTAAGGCTATTCTGTGATGTGCCGTCACCGGTATTGACTAAAAAACCCACCACATGCCAGTGTGTTTGAGGACACTTTGGACTGATAACTTGTGTTTGCTAAGAAGTTAAATACTTTTTTTTTAATTAAAAAAAAAAAAGGAAGTTTCCTACAAGACAGTAGGCTTGCTGATTGCCCCACTCTAGTTATTAAACATACAAGGCTCCAAAATTCAATAAAATCTCAGTTTGAAGAAGGGACGATGAGCCGGATGGAAGGATATACAAAGAACAGTATGTAAATCTCTAAATACAGATTTTGTGCCTGGAAATAAACAAGCAAACAAACAAACAAACACAAATGAAATAAGGAAACTGTTACCAGTTTTGCTAGAAAAAGGTCAGAGTCTTCCAAATGAAAAGCACTGATGCATCAAGGACAAAGAAACAGACTGCCTTGCACACTATGTGGATTTCTATGGAAGTTTGTTTGTGTATATCCTGGGGGATCTACAACACATTAAAAGAACGCATTTGATCTTTGTATCCTAAATAGATGTTTCTGTTGCTAGGTGATGCAATATGCTCATAACCCTAAGAACTCCAAGGACAATTGCGTTCAGTGACATTTCCAGCAGTAAGCTGCTGGAAAAGTGAAATGGAAGAATTTTTTTAGTTGATGTTTGTTCTAGAAAACTTTTCAGTTCAGTACACTTGAACTAATGCAGTAGATTTTCAATACTGTATTTCTCAGTATAGCATATCTATACTGTTTTCACTCTTGAATTACTAGTCTTATCAGATGGCCTTTGGAAAGATTCAGCATTTACTTTTAAACCAAACTCTCTGTTTAATACCATATCGGAGGGAAAACAGTCTCTTGAGTTACAGAAATTACACTGGGAGGAGCTATTAAATTCTTGACTGCAGTGAGCCATCCACTGCAGTGCATCAAAGGTCTTGATAATTCTCCAGTGTGTGTACTGGGAGGGGAAGAAAGTAGAAGGAAAAAGAAGATGTTACAGATGCAATGATACAACCAGAGAATAAATGTTGGCAAGAGAGTTGAACTTAGTTTAAACTTTTCCAACCACGGAATTAAAAAAGAGTATGTTGATTGGCTCTGGACTTAATGCTTCACGAGAAGAGAGCCCACATATCTGCAAAACTACAGTATGCTATTGAAGATATCAAGACCAATGTCCATATTATAGTATCACAAGTGGGCAGAGTGCTGAGTCAAAAACACTAAAATAAGCCTAGTAAGTGGGTCATGACCCACAGAGAAGCTCACAAGAAAAAAAAACAAATCTACAAAATAATTTTAAAAATTGCAATCAAGCAGCAGCAGCTCCACAATGTTCCTGCAATCTACCAGAGTTCCAATGATGTTATAATTCTGAAATAAAAAGGCCTTGTTAAGAATAAGAGTGGAAAATGTAATAGTGTTAATGGTTGGATAGAGCTTATTTTACCTTTTTAATGTTACTACAATATTTAAAAACAAAGAGAATATCAATTGCTGACAAGAGAAACTTGTGCAATTCGAAGAGAAGGAATGTTGCCTGCGATCCTTCCGGCCTCGGCAGAGGACGCTGGCTCTGGGGGGCCCCGGAGCTGAAGGAACGAGGCTCGGGCGTCACGTGGGCGGCTCACGCTCGAGGCGAGGCAGCTCCCAGCGAGAACGCAGGTAAGGCGCGGTGGGGCGGCAATGGAAAAAAGCAGAGGGAGGCGAGAGGGGGTCTCCTCCAAGTCTCCATTTATTGACGGGGGTGACGAGGGTCTGGGTCAGAGAGGGATGGAGGGAGAACTCCGGGGAGAACGGGGTGTGCACGGGGTTTTAAGGGGAGCGAAACTGGGGCGGGGTCCAGGGTTACAACCAATGGGACGCGAGTGAGGGGAGGGTCTGGGGATCCAGGGTCCAATTAAAAACACTGGGGGGACTGTATAACAATACAGACAACTTAAACAACCAACGGGGCGTCGAAGAACATAGAACTGTCTGGAAGGTGGGGAGGGCTTTAGACTTCAGTCCCACCCATGGACTCCTCCTCAAAGGAGGAGCTCCATTTGCTGGAGGTGGGGTCCCCATGATTGACTGCAGGGAAAACTGCAGTCTGAACTCCCACAAAGGAGCACCATTTTTAGGATGCTTACTTAAAATTTTTCTGAATTGTGATGGTTAAAAAAATTCAAAAGCCTTTGGTAGACGTCTCTGGCATCTATTTCTGCCAGAAAAGTTATTCTGAGCCTGAACTGGATCCAAGTGAAAAGCAGAAAAACAAAAGTAAGGAAGGAAGTTTTTGCTTCTAAATATTTAGAAAATCTCGGTTGATTTTGATCTATCTTCCATGACTTTTTTATTTTAGTAAGTCAGTTGATTAACTTAATGAAGAAAAAAATCCTGACTGAGATATTGTCTTTCATGTCACAGAGCCTTCAAGTGAAATATTTTAAATTTTTGAGCAAATGGCTTGCACATGATCAAATTAGCGAATGTTTTGCTCATTATAAAATTACAAGATCTACAGTAGATTATAGAGATCAATGAGAAAATATCAAATGTCACTCAAAGCTCTATTATCAGGGCTGCTGACTCATTTTTATAATGCTACTGTAACATTTAGTTTATTTTAACAGTGTATGGCTACTACCAATAGCTGCTTACTTTTTGATATTCATGAACTGCACATTTCATAATGCATTGAAATAGTTTGTCTCTTTGAATCAATAATAATTTGTTTACAACAAATTAAAAAATGTTAAAGTCTGAAGTTTTCTTATACAAGTACAGGTTCAGCTATCTGCCCTTACAGTAGATTTCCTTGGTTTGATTTCTATATTTCTTCTGAAATAATTGTTATCATATGCTTCAGGAGATGTCTGGCTGTGTAGGGCCATACTCAAGACTCTTCACCAGGGAAAATAATGGTTCAAAAAAAGTCCAGATTTCTTACTGATGCTCAAACATGACCTGAAACATGAGCATGATGCCCATCTGTTCAGTCTTAATATCTGGCATGGCAAACCCTGAAGTTTCAGACCCATGACTCTCTGGTTAAATGGTCATGAATAAACCAAATAGTAACGCTAATACTAAGTAAAATATGAAATAAATGTGTAAAATTCAATGACTCTGTACCGTTTGTCAGTACACTGGAAGCCAATCTGTGATAGAGGGCATGATTATTTGTTTGCAGTTCACTGTGGCTTCCTGCACTCTATTGCCAACTGCATTCTGGTGTAATTATATCCACTTGGGATAATTGCTTTTTCTCTGAGAACTGCTCCTCCATTTTGGAAAAATATCCAGGTTCTAGGAGGACAGGCAGAGCAAGATTAACATGGAAAGCAGCAAACTGCAGTACTGGAAACAGAGAGGTGGTGGGAGGGAAAATAGATGTATTAGCTCCAGACTGTTTCTGTAAAAGTCCTAAGATGTGGTGGAAAAAATGAGACTTTCCAGGAAAATCAGGACAGCCTTTCTGCAGGACACAACGTAAAGCTTATTTCTCATAAAAGCTAAATACTGCTTGACTGAAAAGTAAGTCCAGAGAACAGAAATGCCTCTGCAGAGGAATCTAGCTGTAGTCAGGAAGGGAAGATTTGATTTATGGTTTTTGTATTTTTTTTTTTTTTTTGATTGAGGTACATCATATCTTGTTGCTTACCAGTATCTTTAGATTAAAAGTTGGCCTCCTTCAATTAATAATAAACACTAGTTTTAGAGACTTACAGGAAGAGTACATCAGAAGACTCCAGAAAATGCCTGAGCAAATTGTACTTTATATTCTGTCACACAATCCTATGGCTTACCACTCCATGAAATTAAAATAAACAGTCCAGACTTTGAAGTCTGATAATAACCTGCAGTTAGAGCCAACCATAGGCTTTTCAAACAAGCATTCTTTTTGTCACTTTTTGTCATGTGAAGATCTGTGTTTATCTATCCCTCCTTCCAGGTGAATCTGATGGTAGAGGAAATCTGCTGGAAAATATGAAAAGGCTTTTCATATTTACGCAGCACACAGGTAGCTCCTACCTGCTCTAATTGCAACTGTGCCACATCTGCATCTCAGATAATCACTGCCCTTGCGCAGCGCTGCCCTCAGCAGCACTTTTCTCTGTGCCAAGCTATTTCTTAGCACTGCTTTTGACAAAGCAGTGCTGGGGGTACATGGATCCATTTACCCTGCTCCAGCTGATGTTGTATAACCTTTGCACATGGGCACAGGAGCTTTGCTATCTGAGTTCAGCAGTTTTCAAATGAGAATTGCTCTCACTGGCAGGGAAACTGCAGAGGCAGGTGTGCCAGAGCCTGTATTGCACAGCTCACGGAGAGGGTTGTGCACACCCGTGGGACACCTTCAAGTAGGCTAGATGCAGGCATGCAGACAGACCTGAAAATGTGCCCTTGGTAGAACATAAACAGATGGATTCAGCTGTAGTAGTTCATCAATTGCACTGTGTAGTTGTGTTTACATATCTATCACATAATGAGAAAACTCCTCCATTTTCTTCTGGCTGCTAAGTCTGTATTCCTATTAAATCAAATAGTCTCAGAAATAGGTGTTCTGTGTTCAGCACAGTAAGCTATGAAGGAGACAGCAATAAGCATATCTAAACTAACATTATATGAAGAAGCATTTTCTGTCCTCCAGTTTGTTAATGTTCTATGCAAATATGCAGGGCAAATTCATCATTTAATCATCACTATACTGGTAAAAGCCTTCCAGTTCTCATTTATTCTTTCTCTTGTTCCTGTAAAATTTTAGATTGGAATTTGCAGCAGAGGGCTGACACAGACGTTGTTTTCTTTAATCTTATAATATTTCAATTACTGTAATTTAGTTAAAAGAAATGATTGCCTGAAATGGAATTTGGGATATTATTACAACACAAAATTTAGCATTTCAAGACCAGCAAGAAAGCAAGTTTATAAAAGCCTTGAGAAAGGTGTTTTCTAAATGCCATTTAATAAGAAATAATTATTCTCAATTTACGTTGCTCTCTGTGATTCCTGTTTATCTCTGAAATATTCATAGTGAAATCATTTTATTAAGAGAAATCTGAACTGTCATGCTCTAAGAATTTCCTGAACTACTTTCTTAATACAAAAGTGTTGCCATCTTGTTGGAGGGGAAAACCTTCCGCTTGTGTCAAGATTGTACCTCTCATGTGGCCACAGGCAGATTTGAGAATTTGAGTTCCACTTACTTATTGGTGAACACTGCTCATCTTTGCTGCCAAGGCAAGGTAGGACACTCTCTGACATCTATTTTCACTGACTCGTCCTTACTTTGAAATGAAAAGTCTTTTAGAATTCTTGAAAATGTAGCAATTGATTTCTTTGTGTTTTATCATATTTGAGGCAGAAGCACAGAAAACCTTACAAGCTCAAACTTCCTTCTTCTGACGGGTATCTGAATTCTTTATTTCAGATGGTGCCATGTTTCACTTGAAGCTTAGGATAATAATCAAGTTTATCAGGCATTGGTCTTGGCTTCCACATATGAGTTATTGTGCATTAGTATGATAATTCTGTGCTTTTAATATAATCTGTCTCATAGCTGTATTTCATTTTCCCTCCAAGAGAATCATGGGATGACAGCATTCCAAAGAAGTACCTGAAATATTTTCAGAATGAGTTGAGATACCTTGTTATATTTTCTGGAAAATAACACATCCACGATTATATTCTTACATGGTGCCTTCTCAAACTCTACAATCTATGTTTACATTAAAAAAAAAAGTATGTTGCATTATACACGGTGAGAATGCTTGACATAGTTCAACCTTTTTTGCACGTTTTGCTAGCCAATTGGTTAAAAGTGGCACTTTAGATTTCTACTCATGATTTTCTGAATAAAACAAATATTAAAACACCACCACTGTTTTGGATTCGTAGCTTCATATTTTGAACGTTCAACAAGTTCAAAAATTATTATTATAAATGAAGTTCAGTACAATTCAACTTGAGTAACAGACCACCATGCACATCTTCATCTCTCTGTTTTGAAAGAAAAGTCCAGGAAGTCCTGACCATAAACATTTTACTGTTTAATATCTTTATCAAAGATCTGGATGAGGATATCAAGTGTACTGAAAATTTGTCAAGCATTGAAATGGGCTACCCAGGGAAAAGCTGGAGTCACCATCCCTGGAAATGCTCAAGAAATTACTTTACCTGGCTGTGCTGTAGTTGATACAGTGGTGTTCAGTCAAAGGTTGGGGTTGGTGATCTGGGAAGTCTTTTCCAGCCTTAATGGTTTTGTGATTCTATCACAAAGAAAGCCTAGATGAGATTTACAGTGCAGCCAAATAAAAAAGTCTGAGAGATACAGGAAAAAAAAATCTAGCTGTGCTGACTGTAAGAATCCAGATCAGGAATTCTGTTTTGAATTTTTTCAAATGCTTAATGCATAATTTCCTATGAACAGTCCAGGGGACATTATCACCCTTCATTCTCAGTGGGGTTCTTTCTAGAGTGTTCGCACTCTTTAGGTTGAAATAGTGTTTAATGGATGGATGATTACATACATATTCCAAGAGTCGTACAAATCTTTTTTTAGGCAGGAAGAAATGCAGTGCATTATTACCTTGTGTGTAAATGACACCTGATCCTATCACAAATACATTGTAAACTTCCAGTGCATTGATCATGTATTGCTGATAAATAAATGATCTAAACAAATACCTAACCTTTCTCCAGTCATCCCTTAACGAAGTCATAGCAAGTCAATATTGGTTACTTTCTAAATTCTTAGATTTCTGCTGGCTGGGTTCCACACTTTACTAGGACAGTAATGGACTGACACCATTATCTGTTATCAGCCCTTAATGCCAGAAATTTCTGTTTATGGCATGGAATGCTACAAGGGGAAGATATTCCAATTATTTTTCCATTTTTAGCAGCTAATGTTCTGAGTAAATGAATTGAGGTCTGTTCTCATGAAGTGATTTTGTTAGACAGAAACTACAGTGTTTGGCAGCAGGAAATACTTGGATGGACTAGAAAGAAAAATGAATGTTCCCCTTTACTAAAAACCTGAGACAAAGGCCGAACTCCCCTTGACTGGAAAGTCACCAGGTGCTTGGGATTTTATCCTAGTACAGAATTCTGTCTTTTTGGCTTTTGAAGCCCAAGTAGGTTCCATCACCTCTAATTCAGGGTGTATCATCAAGGTTGCAAAGAGTTCTTGACTTCACAGCAAAGCTATCACTGGCTGAAGTAAATTCCATAATCCCTAGGTTCTCAAGTGCTTTGGTTTTTTTGGGGGTCGTTTTTATTTTTTTTTTGTGTTTTTTTTTGTTTGGGTTTTTTTGGGGTTATTTTGTTGGATTTTTTTTAATCCACCAAAATTGCAAGACCTTTTCACAGCTCCAGTACTGTGGATATTTTGGTGGTCAGTCCTTCGGACATATATCATAAATTTTCCATAGCATTTTAAACGCAATTGTTGCTTATTTAGCATAGCAGCACAAATGACACAATAAAAAACTGTCCCTGTAGAAAGCCCTGCCTTGGAGATCAACACCAAACAGGTTGGTTGGTTTGTTTTCATGAAGAGGAACTTGTGTATGTTTTGTTTCAGCCTTTGGGTACTATGGATTTTCACCTCATCTTGTGAACCATCAACCCATTCTTGAGCCAGCACCCCACGTCCCACAGCTCGTTATTTGACTTTTCTGTCAGTCCCAAAAGTTTACTTTCACCAACAATTTGTCTTTTTGTTTCTCTTTTCCTCCTCTTGAAGTATGTCAATATTTCTCCAGCCTTAAGCATGGGAACCAGCAGTGCTCCCGAGGAAACTCTTCTTCTCCAGCTCCCTGAGGGAAAAAGAAACATCTCTCCAGTATTTCAGCCACTCTATTCGCCTAAGACACTTTCAGATGAGAGACAGGCATCGTATGACTTCAAAGACTCCTTTGTCCCCAGGGAACATAATCCCAGCCATGCTGGTTGATTGTTGACTCTGTGTACTCTGAGACGTTAGGTGGCCCCACAAAACTCAGCTGCAGTTCAAAAGCTGTTTGTGTGCAGCTACATGTCCTCAGGTTTCCATGCCACTCAAAGCTATCACAATTAATGTCAAGCTGTTACATAATCCTGGACACTTTCCAGCTCTTCTTTAGTGGAAACAAATGGAAAGAAATGTTTTTCCTTCTTTTTTTTTTTTTTGGTCAAAAAAATGTGTCCTTTTGTCTCAAGTTTAGCTTGCAGAATGATTGTCAATGCTTTTGATATGTCCAATTTGGGACTTTGTCTCTGACTTTCTGAGACTTCCATCAGTAGATCAACATAAAATATAGTGAAAGCTTCTTCTCCAGAGGCTTGGAAAATAAGACAATATAATAACTGATCTCCAGGGGGTTTTATCAGGTTTTAATTTATGATAACCAGTTCCTATTGCCTTACAAGTATATGTCATTCAGTGTCCTTTTACAGCACCTGGAACCATTGGACTATCTTTTGAAGCTCCCAGGGGTTCAAATTTCATTCCCATTTTTGTGGTCTGGCCTTGTGCCTATCGCTGTATTGTTTCATAAATTTTTGTGAAGCTCTGTGTTTACAAGACATTCAGCTTTTACCTTTCCAACAGAAAGGGCTACCGTTTTCCTTTCTTTTAAACAGACATTGCAATGGGGTTTGAATGTATTATGACCTTTTAAAACATTTTTTCCTTACTCTTCATAAAGATGAGTGCTCTGCTTCCTTTTCTCCTGACAATGAGATTGATTATTTTTGGTTTTCCCTGGGTCATTAATAATGAAATTATGAAATATGCTATGTGGGAAACAATAAATATAAGGGTAATATTCACTTGAAAAAAAAATCAGACTTAACCCTAGGCTATTCCGTATATATAATCTATGTTGTGAGTGGAAGCACAGAAGGCACGCTTTGGTGCATAACATACCATCTCTTTCCTTCCTAATGTGCTCTACAGTTCTGGTGTTAGCAGCAAGAGAATATGCAGTCTTTGATGCTGCTGAGCCAGCCAGCTGCCTGACTTTTCCATCTTTTTTCTTCTGATGTTTGTATTACGCCTGTGTTGCAGAACCAATGAGAGTTTTAAATACCCTTGCATGCCCAATTTTTATTAGATTTATCAGACATTTGCATCTGGAATTGAAATCTAAAGTGATCTTATATGGCAAAGATATTGAACTTTCGAAAAAAAGATTACAAATTCATAGTCAAGGAGTAATGTGGTAATATACTTCACAAAATATTATTCTCAACAGAAGATAGAACACATGCTCAAAAGCTATTTTTCCAGTCTTAAATACCATATTGCAGTCATTTCTAAATTGAAACATTCCAAAGTCACATTTCATGTTACAGTGTGACAGTTTTCCTCATTTCTAAGTGTGAAGCTATCCACTTCAAATTAAATAATAAAAAAAACCCCAAGCAATCAAAAAAAACCCCAAATTAAAAAAAAAAACCAAACCAACCAAAAAACAAAAAACCAAAAATAAACCAGAGGGAGAGACACAAAGAGAGGGGCAAGAAACACAGAAAAAAGTTTGTATATCCTAGCTGCTCAGTAACAACCTACTAACCAGCAACTGTGTTTGCATATCAGCCGAAAGCTTCCTTCATGATGAAGGGAAGGCAATGTATTTAAAAAAAGTATTAACCCATACTACGCATTCTTGAAAATATAGATTGACCAGGAATGCTGACAGACATTGTGCTCTAGGACAGCCAAGTGCTGCTGTACAACATCTCTATAAAATCACTAAAGGCATCTTTTAAAGTACGTTCAGAAAGGGAACCAGGATGCTGCTAAATGCTGATGTATACTGAACAAATCACAATTTTAATTATGTTAGCTGTTACAAGGATCAATCTTAATTCAAGTCCAAACTAGTTAGTGTAAATGTAAGAGCCTAATCATAGTTATTTTTAGAATGGAGACTACAAGTTCTTTTGCCCAGCCGCAGAAAGACTAAACATGTCCTAAAGCAAGCCACATACTTGCCTCCATCTAGGTTTATTCCATTGTTTAGAGGGAACACTGGATTACCATTTGTGCTTGACATCTTGCGGAGACCATACAGCAGAAAACTGCTCCAAGATCATTTTATCTTAATGAAAGCAATTTGTTACTAGCTGAAGGAAAATGTTCTTTGTCCTTGTGCCAAAAACGCCTTGTCTATCCTCCATGTTTGCTGCGGTTATGCACAATAATGGAAATATTATGAGATATGCTTAGAACAGCAGCATAACAAGCAGGACACACTTCATTGTTCTAAAACAATAGGCACAAGTGTGTTGTTCTTTGTCACACTTTTCTCTGCCATAGAAGCTCATTGACATGGTGGAGGTTCAGCATTTCTTAATTGCCTTTTTAATTTAGTCCACTTTTTCCCCCAGGGCTGATGCACAGATTCCTCTCACTCCTCCTTCATCCCCCTCTCAATAGACCTGCTTTTATGAGATACATATTAAAACATCTGCTTTTTTATTATGCTCGCATGTTTTTATGTAACTATATTTCTTTCCTTTATGAATATAATAAGTTCTTTGAGGCAAGTGTTAAGAATAGTTAAGAAAAATACAGATATCTTGGAGTAGAAATTTTTTAAAAGAGAGGTAGGACTGAAGCTTAAGAAAAAAAAAGAGAAAGAACTTGGAGAAAAAAGGGTAGGTACATCAATAAACACAGACAGCAAAATGGTTCTCAGCTAATCCCATTACCCCAGGAAGCCTTAGGAGAGAATTTTCACAAATAATTTCATATACATGGCCTTTGTCTGTACAGAGACAGCACTTTGCAGTGGCAGCCTAGAAAAGAGCAGCATTTGTGGACATAAGAATATTTAAAGAACAGATGAAGTGCCTCATTTCCTCTACTATGTAAGTTTTTGTGTGCTCTAACACAGTTCCTTAAAATTACAGAAAACTCTCCAGAAATCATTAAGTACCCATAGGACACACGAAAGTATATATGAGGAAGTTCAGCACGGCAGAATTACACTGCTGTCTTTCCATTAAAAAGATGGAAAAAGAAAGGAAAGAAGACATCACGTGTTGTGGAAAAGGAACTGCACAAGAATATGAAATATTCATGACTCTGATCCTTTGAACAAGCGTGGTTGAACTCGTGACTACAACATGTACATATGAGTATGGTGAAATATGTATCAGTCATACCAAAACACATAGCTTGTGTGGCAATAGAGCATCCTTTGTTTCTGCCCACAATATGCTTGAGACACAGAACAATATTTTTATCATAGAACCAACCAATCATTTAGTTTGGGAAAGACCTCCAAGATCAAAATCCAAGCTTTGAGAGATCACCACCTTGTCAACTAGGCCCTAGAACTAAGGGCCACATCCAGTCATGATTTGAACACCCTGGGCAGTCTATTCTAATACTTGACAATCCTTTCCACAAAGAAATTCTTCCTTATGTCTAACCTGAACCTTTCATGGTGAAGCTTGAGGCTGTGTCCTCTTGTCCTGTTACTTGTTTCCTAGAAGAAGAGGCCAACCCCCTCCTATCTCCAACCTTCTTTCAGGTATTTACAGAGAGTGATAAGGCCTCCTTGGAGCTTCCTTTTCTCCAGGCAAAACAGCCCCAACTCTCTCAGGAGCTGCTGCTCATAGGACTTAGCCTTCAGACCCTTCATCAGCTTTGTTGCCCTTCTCTGGACACTCTCCAGCACCTCAATATTCTTCTTGTAGTGAGGGTCCCAGAACTGGACACAGGATTTAGGGTGCAGCCTCATCTATGGAGAAAATCACTGCCCTTGTACTGCTGGACATGCTATTTTTTTACAAGCCAGGATGCCACTGACCATCCTGGCCACCTGAGCACACACTGGCTCCATTTCAGCTGGATGCCGACCAGCACCCCTAGGTCCTTTTTTTCTGGGACATCTTCCAGCTGCTCTGCCCCCAGCCTGTGGCGCTGCCTGGGGTTTTTGTGACTGAAGGATAGGACCTGGCACTTGGCCTTATTGAACTGCATGCAACTGGCCTCGGCCCATTAATCCAGCCTGTCCAGGTCCCTCTGCAGAGCCTTCCTGCCCTCCAGTGGATCAAGACTCCTGCCCAGCTTGGTGTCATCAGTGACCTTACTAATGGTGCACTTAATCCCTTTTTCCAGATCACCAGCAAAGATATTAAACAGAACTTGTCTCAAAGCTGAACCTTGGGGAACCCCAATAGTAACTGGAGGCATATTTGCAAGGAATTGAAAGAATTCATCTAGATGTTGACAACTGAGCAAGAGCAGTACTGTGAACATCTCATTATAAGAATCCTCAGTGTATTAGTTCTTTCCTTCTATGCAAACTGTCTCACAATCTTCAACACATTTTTTCAAGTTACCTTGTTTAGAAACGCATGTCTGAGTTACTGATGATTTTTAAATATCCATAAAATATGGAGTAAAAGGTTATAAACTGAACTGTTAAATTACATTCTAGGGTATGATGAAGTGCTTTGCGTGTTCATAATTGAACCAGGAGAAGAACCTCTGTTTTCCCTTGTTATTACATACCATGTGTTACATCTGATTACTCATCCCTCCTTCTTCTTCAGCAGTCATTTCCTCAAATACCTACACAGTCATCTTTCATTTCCTTGACCCTAGCTGGCAACTTATTTAGAAAGTATAAATCGTCAAGGCAGTACTGAACTAAAGGTCAGGTGTCTTTTAATGCTGCAGTTCTGGTCCTTACAACTTTGGAGAAATATGGCGTAACTGAGGAAGGAACAGAGCAGTGTGAGAGGAGGTACAAACATCTTCCACAAAGAAAAGAAAAAGAGGTAGTACTTCTTCAGTTCAGAAAACAGGCAGTTGAGGAGGAATATGAGAAAGTTAATGAAATCCTTCGCAGCATGGAGAAGGAGATAATAAATGCATTGTGAAACTGGCTGCTCTGGGATGTTGTGAGGGCCAAAGGGATAATTAGTTTTGAAAAGGGTTTTCAGAGCTACATGGAAGATATAAACATAATTTACATCATTGTATATACTGGTGGCTATTGAACAGTGTGAAAAAGATATATTGGTGATAAAATGCTGATTGCTGGAAACAGGTCAGGTGTGCCAGCAGTGAGATTGTTCTTTTCTTGCTTTCATTATTATATTGTTTTCTGAGACAATATTATGCCCAGTCAAGCCAGAAGGTTAGGTGGACTTTTGGTTTAACCCAGTTTTGTCAGTCTTGTGCTGTTGCAAGTCATCATGTACCTTTTTTCTGCACAGAGCCTCGATTTTTTGGCTTAATATCTGTGCCAGGCCATGTTCACTCCTTTCTAAACTATTTGGCTCAGTCCTTAATTCCAGCAGCCTTTCTCTTTGGACCCTTTAGGAATACTGCTTCTATTGTTTCTTTGTTTTTTGGGGGTGTTTTTGGGGGGTGGGGGTAGGGTTTTCTTTTTGGTTTTTGTTGGTGGTGCTGGTGGTGGGTTTTTTTGTTGTTTTTTTATTTTTACTTTTTCCTGCTCTCCCTTCATCCATGCTAAAGTTAATTTATGCTCGCTAAAATAATATCAGCATTTTAAAAATATGTGAACCATGTTAGGCAAACATGTGGATATGGCCATGTTTGCTGTCCCCTGATGCCTGGCCTGCTTGTAACAGAAAAAACAGGCAGAGTAAAATTTGCATCCTGCTTCTTTTGTGTTTTTTTTTTTTTTTGCTTGTTTTTTGGGTTTTTTAAATTGTTTTACTCTAGTCCACAGTAGGAAGAACTGTATTTTTTGTAGCCTTGCAAAAAAAGACACTATTTTCACGCATGGGTTTGGATGATTACAAGAGAATAACTGTATTGCTAAAGGTTTATACCAGTCCTAGTTACACTCACAAAGAAAAAAAAAATTGTTTTGACTGTGTGATACTATCTGTAACCTATTGGAATAAAAATAGAGATAGGAAGGGCTTTTGGCTTGCTTTTTTTTTTTTTTTTATTTGCAGTACTCTATTTGCTTAGTCCAGGCAGAAATGTGAGTACTTATGCAAAGGTTTCCTGTGGTTTTGAAAGTGGAATTCAATATACCCTAATGCACATCTCTATTGGAGCTTCTGTCATAATAAGGTTGATTCACTTATTCAAACCAGCCTTATTCCCAACAGTACCTTCACAAGAAATAGATCCTAATCGCTGTCAGCTCCCTCGGGACTTAAAAAGCTGAAGCAATACAAAAGTGTGTATAAGTTTTAGATAATGTAGTCACATTTTTCTAATCATACTTCTAATTTCACTGGCTTGTTACACAAAAGCTCTGATTGGGGAACAAGATCGTAAAAGCCGGAGAGATAATACTGAATCTCTCACACACCAGAATGTAATAATTGTAGAGTTGCTTAAAGAGCTGCCATAAAAACACAATGAATCCCCAAAGCTCCATTTGCAGGGTACTTTTAAAGAGGAACAAATAATGCCCAAGGGTGGGGCATGGAGAAGCTAGTACAAACACAATGATTTCTACAATAATTAAAATTTTAATCAAGCCATCAATTCCCTTTCCCATCCTCCAATACACACAACATTTCTGTTCAAACAGGGAAAAGGCCACTTCTCAGGAAGAAACATGCAAGAATTTTCTCACACACATTTGAAATAAAAAAATACGAGTGTACTGTAGCTGGAAAACAGATGTCTTATATTGAAGGCAATACCTTTGTAGCTCTTCTTTTTACATTTGTCTTATAAGAATTGGAGTCACTTTGAAGTTTAAAAAAAATCATTGCATTTGGATTCCTAAAGACTGCCTAAAAGATGGAATAAAATGCCAACTATGATAGTCCTGTATGTATTTTTTCACACCAGCAGTGAAGAGCACTCTTGCATCTCGAGAAGGGAGTTGGAGACTGCTTTTGTGTTTCATTGTCAGCATAAGACTGTGAAATATTTACCAGCTCTCGATTTTTGTCACTTTCTGAGGATGCGGATGTGCGACGAGGCATGCATTAAAGGACATGATGGATCTAGCACACCGAGTTATACAGCAATAAGGACGCACAGAACTCTGTGGCATCTGGAGGATGTCCCTTGGGTTCCTTCTAGTGTGAAATCCCTGAAGAAGTTGAAGGGCTCAGGAGCAACAGAGGACAGTGAACACTCCCCTCTTCCAGCAACTCTCCGCTTTCCAGGGAGAGCCAATCACCAGATTAGAAGGTTTAATGGCATTTGCACATGCTATAGATGTATAGCCACTGCAGCACTGTACTGAAAATGTGCAGGCAAGACCATAATTCTGGGAGAATCTGAGGAAAGACCATGTGCATGAGGGTGTGAAGCTTGTGTCGAGTGCATGAGTTCATGGAGTTTCATCCTCAGAGCCAGATTCCGGAGCCCTGGCTCTGGCAGCAGCAGGATAGGATTAGAGTGTCAGCAGCCTTTTGCTACAGAAAGAAAATTCTTCTGCCTTTCCATGTAGCAAAGCAAAGCCTGGAAATACAACCTCAGTGTATCTGTCTGGAGCTGCTGATACCATTAATGCAATGATTAGAAGTCTCAGAGCCTGGGCAGATTACTTACAGCAGTTGAAGGTGTTATCACTTAGGACAGACTTGTAGCAGTACAGCCTGAAGGACACAGGTGGGAACTTCGAGGTTAATGCAGAAAGTCTAGTAATGCCTTTTTCTGTGGCTGGTACATTTCCAACAACTAAATCTTCTGGGACTTATCAGCCAAAACTCTTTACTCCAATTAATCAGTGTAACTACATCAGAGGAGGGAGAGACTATAGCTGGGTTAAGTACCTTCTAAAATCTCATGGCGTAAAGTCAAGCATTTGTAAGAGGTAGTTTGAAGCAAGCAGCTAGTCTGAATCAGGGGGCTTGAGGAGGTATCATACTTCTGGTCCATCTCTTCTGATGTGGGGCAATAGTCCACAGAAGAGAGGTAAAAATCAAAGAACTGGAGGTAGAAACCTAGGGTGCTGTATTCATATCTTTACATAGTGTCTATCTACAAGTTAAATATTCCTTTTCTTAAATTTCAGGGCATTATTTCTATGTCCAGTAGATAAAGGAATTACTTATTTTCATCTTTTTATTTAAAAAAAGCAGTTGTGTTCAGTTTCACTGGACGAAGGGAGACATTTTCACCACCTCTGAACAGCTTGGCTAGGTTCTCTAGTTAGCTGCCGCTCCATGAACAGCAAATCTTTCCAAGAAGCAAATGATGCAGTCATGAGATGTACATGTCATGGTCTGCTATGTCCTGTTACAGTAATTCCATGACTCTTATAGTGAACTTTTGCCTATGCAAATACTACATGGACTCCCTGATGTATACAAAACTTGCTATTGTGAAGCAAATAATATAATAATGTGAGGGGGTTTTGTTTGTGGTTTGGTGGTGGTTTAGGTTTTTTTCCAAATAAGATTTGTCCCTCAAATCACAGTGCTTAAAGGCACACCTACTGGTAAGTTTGGAGTCTTTCCTTGAATGAGTATTTGCTGTTCCAAAATGAGGTTGACTGCTCAGACTTTTTGCTACAGTCTGGTGAGGTAAAAGACATATGTTTCAAAATCAAACCAGAGATTCACATATTATTAATAGACTGTAGGAGTTGGTTTAAAGAATAGGTGACAAATACCACAACAATTCTGATAGAATTGCAGGAGCTGACCAACCTTGAAACTCAATTCATGGTGTATAATTGCCTTGGCAAGGCACAAAGTAGTAAGAATGTACATTTTCTTGTACCATATGAGAATGCCTTGAATTCTTGATTTTCCTCCATCTACACAAGCTGCACACTGTATGGAATTGTTAGGTGAAGTTCCTTTGAAAAAGCAAAAAGAAACCCTTTCAATGTGCTTTTGTCTCTACATATAGCCTTTACAACCTACTTGCACATCACAAATGTCATAAAATCAGGATCTTCACAGAAAAAGTGCTGGCCTGTCTCTTTCATAGTGCAATAAGAGAAATAATCAGTAATTTTACTGTGACCCTTCATTATACTATGTGTATGGATCTCTCCTAGGCAGCAGTTAAGACTAATTGCCACACATTTTTCAGACAATTGGTTTACATCACCTTCTGTATACAATGTAAAGGGAGCAAACAGATTGCATCTATAGAGATAGGATAAAGGCTATTATTTCTGTAGCTTCAACAAGATTTGAAAAATGTATGATGCCCCTCATACATAGATAAGGTGAGCAGCCAAACTCAAACCCAAGGTCTGTTTTTCTAAAGCGGCTACTATGCAGAATTTACATCAGCCAGGCTGAAGATGTGTCCCTAAGGATCTGTTCACATACCTCCAGGTTCTCTAGGTGCAGTGGATTGCTAGGGCTGAAAAAGTCTTGTTATTTCCTGCCAAAAGGTGATGGATGTATTCAGAACTCCACATCCCTTTCCTGGCATTGCTGTTTTTCATTTGTGACTATGCATTTGTATAGATACTGTTAGGAGTTTCCAAGTCCAGGACTCTGACAGGAGTTGGGCTGCTGCAGCTCCAAATGTCCAGTTCCAACCAGTAGCATGGCTAAGGTTGAATTGCCCTTAGGCACAGACACTTAAACACACATACAACACATACATACAGTGTGGATCCTCCAGCAACTGGGCTGATGCTATCTGTCCAGTAGCTGTCCCTCGATCCCAGTATCCCAAGCTGCTGACATCTGGGCCAGCTCCTGAGTTTACAGGCTGCAGCCACCAGTGCAGACCCTCACATGCACTGTGACTAACCAGCCTTAGGCACACAGATCATGCAGCAGCTGCCTTGGATCCTCAGCCACAAGCTCCCACAAAGACACGAGTACACACACAGACACAGACACACAAATGTATGCAAATGTGCCTCTTAGTCAGCATCCCAGACCCCGAGGTCTCCTTGTCAGACAGCCAGGATGCCCTGGTCCCTCCGGTATCCAGCTGCTCCAATTGTCTCTCTCCTAGAGACAGGCTCGTACACAACCACAGGCTGGCCCACAATGTGCAAGCTCCCCAGTTACTCCGTGTGCTGATGCACTGTTGGTATGAGCCCTGTCCGGCTCCAGGGGCTGCAGCCAGACCCCCATGCACATACCCACCCCCAAAAATATGCACTCAAGACCCTTCACACAGGAAGAGAAGTAAGAATGGATTTTGCAGAGAATCCAGGACTGACTGCAGGCACAGGGCACAGGGCATGGTCAGACAAATATATTGACCTGCCAGCTGTTCACAGGCAATTTGTTCCTTCTAATTTTCCACTGTCAGTTCTTCCTACCATTCCCTTTCTTCACTTGATTCTTCCCTAAACACCTCATAATGAGTCTTATGACATCTTCTTGAACACCCCTTAGTGAGTCTACTCAGTCTTAATGAGTGACTCCCACTCTGTAGGTGCTCAGGAGGCCTTTCCCAGGAACTCTCAGTGGTAGATGTCACCCCTCCAGTGCATGATGGCCTCCAAAGATGGCCTAGGGTGGCCAGAGCAGGAACTTATGTCCCTGACTGGGTGATTTGGTTTCCCACAAATGGCACTGTGCCTCTGCCCCTTTGTGCCTGGGCAGACGAGCCCTGTAATCACACATCTTACATCATCAGCCATCAGTGATGGTGTCATGAAGGAAACTGTCTCCCGCATCTCCTCTGGGTGCTCTAGAAGAGTTTGAGGAGTGGTGTGGACCCACTTACACCATCTCCTTCAGCACACAAAGAGCAAGGATTCCTAGCCCATGCTGAACCTCTCACTGATTCAGGCTGTCTTTCTGCTTTATTGGCCCTGAACCTAAATCAGCACTAGGGACGGTGGAAACCCCTTTTAAAACATCTACAGGCTGTCAGCTGCCTCAAGAAATTGCTAGTGCCAGTCACAAATCTCTATGAAGCAGATAAACATGACACTTGAAGAGAAATTAAGCTCAGTATTTTCCCCCTTCACTTTATTCTGTGAACATTTCAGCTACACTTCAGTCCCTCTGCTAGAGACTCTCACCAGACTTCATGCAATCAGCTGTTGAGGAACCCTCTTTCATCCCATGAGCTAAAAGAGATCCTTTGCAAATCACTTGATATCTCCCGACCTATTGCATCAGATGCAAAACACAAAGAACATTTGGCCTTCTGCCATAACAGTTGCCAGAGTGTCTTGTGAGGGGCAGCCTGCCAGAAACCCCATAAAACTGAAGAATCACAGAATGGTTTGGGTTAAATGGATGGGTCATCCAGTTTTAACCTCCCTGTCATGGGCAGGGACACCTTCTGGGTTGCTCAAAACTCCATTCAATCCGGCCTTGAACGCCTCCAGGGATGAAGCATCCACATCTTCTCTGGGCAATCTGTTCCAGTGTCTCACCACCCTTACCTCAAGTAAAAGCTATTTCATCTCAACAGGTAATCTAAACCTATCCTCGTTCGGTTTGAAACCATTATTCCATATGCTAACACTACACGACCTTGTAAAAAGCCCCGTGAGGGGACATCATTAGGGATGATGTTAATTGATAGGAAGGGTATAGATCAATTCATGATGATGAAAACAGTGGCTGCGTTCATCACTATTTTCATCAGCGCTCATGCTAAGAGTGAGTTTTACCAAGATAGAACAAGTAGTTTCACCTGATGCTCTACATGCTCTTCAAGTTTTCTGACAATAGACTCCCCGCATCAAAAATGGAATTCCATCTGCTGCTTAAGGCAGTTTTTTTAGTCAGCTTCCATTTGTTTGAATATAAACATGTCTGCATAACTATGTGATCATTATTGTGGTCCCAGTGCAGCCAGAGCACGTGTGACAACAATACACATTTTTCACTTCTCTCTCCTGATATGTTAGGACCACCAAACTGAACTCCAAATATTCTTCAGGTAATGCTTATGAAGAGAGGAAGTAACTAACAGGAGAGAAACAATAAAAGCCCAATTCTCATGTCTTTTCTCTATTGTCACTGGCTCTGTAAAAATTCCCAATCCATTTCAGACCAAAACTAAACAACCAAGAAAATATTGAGGATAATTATAGTAATCGAATTTGTACTTGTGATGTGAAGTGATGCTGAATAATGTTCAGTAAGTGCTTTGCCTGCAAGAGTTACTAACATCCACAGTAGATCTGGGCACAGAGCTCGGGGACCATATGTTAAGTCATGGGACAATGAGACATTCACCACAATTAACAAAAAGCTATTAGCAGTCACAATTGAAATAAAATATACATTTTTTGTTTGGGAAAAATTTTGTAAAATTTCAGAAGGATGTTACCAGTATAAATGCAGCAGCTTTCACAGAGAATAAATATACTAGTTCTCCAACAACAAACAAAAATAAATATCCTAAGACTGTCATTAGGAAATAATTGAAAGAAGCATATGAGTATTATATGACTCCATATAAATGTCCACCAATGTTGCTTTAATTGTTTGGAGGTTGTACTATTTTTTTTTCTAAATATGATATAAAAGCCACAGGGAACAATAAATTCTTGAACAATGTAAATTGGCCTATTTTGATCTGCATTTGAACAGGAGTATACATACATATGGAATTTAACAATCCTGATTCGCTCTCTCAGGACAGAATGCAAATTTAATTCATTAATTGCTTTTCGCTTTATTTACAGGTTAAAACTCCACTGAGACATATCATTGCACTTTTAGGAGATCCTTGTTGCATGGCTATCAGTCAGTATTTCAAATTAGTAAAGCGTATAATGATTACTCTGACATTGCTTTTCCCAGCTTGCTGAAAAGATTCAGCCACAATAAATAAATCAAAACATCCATGTTTTGCTCTGCACAGTGTGAGTTACAGATGTCAGTGGCCTCCAAACAACCAGGACACCCAGTTAAAGATAAATTAGTCTTCCACCAAGTGCCAATGAATGTCTGGCACTTTCCAGTAGCTGTGTGCGCTCTGTAGAGTGCTGTACCTGAGTGAGACGGTTGAGAAGTCATCCTGATTTTCCCTTTAAAAACATTTTTTTTTTTTTTTTCATAGAGGCAGACTTATTTGCAGCTGCCATTCAATTTTTCTTGGACTTCAGGAGAACAAATTCTGCCCCCACCCATGTTGAACTATAGTATCGATTTTATGATCAACAAAAAGATGAATTTTGGCTTTGTAAGGTTTTAGCAAACCAAAGTTCAAAAGTACATAGGACTACAACAGAGTACTAGCAACAGAAATGTAGGAGCAATGGAAAGATGTCAACCACTTAGTGGAAGGGTATATTTGCAGGTAAAGTCTGTGGCCTTTTAAATGTAATGATACTTGAGATTTAGTCTACAGGCAACTTTGACCTTTGTATAACTCACAGTGACCAAGAACAGGACCAGAAATGTATCAGTGAGAGAAACACTTTGGACAAAATAAACGAGATTGAGAGGAATGGGAGAAGATGGAGAAATAGAAACTTGACTTCCTAATACTCAGATGTGTAAACTGCACAGCTGCTGATCTGTTCAGTTTTATGTTACAACTGTGCATGTGAATGTGTGATACACAAAAAGATGTACAAAGAGGAGAATTACAGTGTTACTGCAATCATGCAGCAGCCCACAAGCAGTAAGAGATATGAAAAAGCACACATTGAGCAGGTCTGCACACAAAGAAAGCTCAGGATATAGAGCAGGAAGAAAAACTTCCACAAGAGGTTCTGCAGGAAAGGACACAGGAATCATCAGATGTGTAATGTTTTTCTTATGTGTAATGATGTGGAATGGGTATGCCATAGAAACCAGTGAAATAATGAATGGCCTTAAAAGAACAAACATGATGTTTTCATTCAATGGCTTGTAACAGAAACTGGAAAAGAAAACAGAAGAAATTACTGTGTAAGAGGATTAAAATAATTGAAAAGCAGGATTTTTACTCAGTGCACTTTGGATTTCATTATCAAAAAAAAATTATGAAGGCCATAATATAAATGGTTCAAAAAACAACTAGGCAAATTTATGAAAAATATTTCCATAGGAAATACAAAGAGCAGAGTTCCAGATGCAGCTTCCAGTTCTTGAAAACTCTAAGCTGTATCATTTCACTCATATCCTGTTTTAGCTCTAAAAATTTTCTGTTATTTACTGAGAGAGATGGAGTTTTGGTTCAAACCTCAATACAGGGTAATATATGAGATATTTTATACAGTGGGACTGCAGCAAGTAGTTTGAATATGTCATTCTAGATCCTGTAAGAAAATGCTTTTACTATCAGTAAGAACACTACCACAGCATTTAACATATGATCTCATGATTCAGTGGCATTGTGCCAAAGAAGTGAAGAAGCCTCCACTTAAACCACGGATACTGTGTTTTTTTAGCAATGGGCTGTATATTTTAAACAACCGTGTACAAATACGGCAGGGACAGTTATCCAAAAATTTAATCACAAATTATTTGTCATTCTGGATTTTTAGTTTCACACTTCCAGTGTGAGAACAGAGCTGTAGGGATGAGAAAACAGTTTCAATGTTACAGGCATCTAAAATGGGAGTAACAAGTCATACAAACGCTGAGGGCACCAAAATTAGGCGCTTGAATTTATTTCAGTTTTAATAAATCAAAGTTCTTGCTAGCAGCTCTGAGACAGAATTTTAAAAAGTGTATTATTCCTTTCTCGATGTAGACTCCCTCCCTTTCTGAAGTAAGAATGAATAAATTACAAGCAGAGGTCTTCTGGGGCAGCACTGACTGTTATACTAAAAGCACATTTTAACCAGACTTGTCAACAGGTTAAGATCAGCATTTTTTACAGGCATATCACTTCTCTTGCTATAAAGCTGGCATAATAATTTCCTTCACAGTTGGAAAAGTATTTAATATTTATTTCCCTGAACTAAACTATACCTATTTGAAATGAAACTCTAGGTGTCCTTAATAATATGACCTTTAAATTGCATGTCCTTTTTGGCTACACAGGTAGTCTTAAATAGAAGATGAATTCTACTGCATTTCAGGACATGAATAAAGACATGTTAATTGTAAGCTTTTCCCCTTTTGTAACAGTAATGTATTAGGAAATATTATCTCTCCCCACTCTGCAGCTAAGATTAGCATTCTTTTCAGTATCAGACCAGATCATTTGCATAAATACCACATCACTCTGTTGCACCAAGGTGGCTGAATACCAGATTGCTGAGTCCAGAGGAAATATTATAAGGTTGCTTTAGGGCTGCATATATTTCAGATGCGGAAATAGTACCAGTAGATGGTGCTCAAGAACATATTGCATAAACATATGCCTTGATGGAAAATAGGGAGAGAGAGCAATGGATAATTCCCTTCTAAGCAACCTTCCAACAGAGCTGTAGAAGCATGTAATCTTAGATATTCCAAAATGTAAATGGGTAGCAATAAGGAGGGTAACGTGTACCTGAGTAGGGGAGATCCTGCATGAACAATTTTATGGTACAAGGCTTCAGCTGTAAAATTTGCCTATCCTACTTTAACCAGTGTTTGGGTAAGAGCTTCTTGTTCAAACTGCCTTTATACACAACAGAGAAAAATAAGCAATACTAGCAAAAGACTCATTTGGGTTTGTAGGTTTCATCAAGCTATGTCGTATCTACAACTTTACTTGAGAAAGTCTGCACTGGCCTTCTTCCCCAGAAAAACCACACATACAGAACTGGACTGTCCTGTTGTTAAATCTTGGGTACTGTAACACCTCTTGTGTTTGAGAGGCAGCCATCATTACAGCGATTCTGAAACATCTATCAGCATAGACAAAAACATGCAACACAAAGATGTCTAAGGATCAGAGTAGCTCAAAAGACTGTATTATCATCTTTTTGACTCCAGACTCCAATAAATCCGGCTGTTGTTTGGACATACATGAGCTCTGATGTCCACACTCTTTTGAAAATAAAAGAAAACAAACAACAAAATAGTAGATGGAAAATTCAACTATTTACTTGCATCTTCAGTTTTGAACAAATAAAATGAACCTCTAGGTGGATATTTGCATTTTTTAAAAGCTTATATGTTTAGATATACATGCATATAAACACACAAACATATGCATATGTACATATAAATACGAAGTTCTTTCACATCATGAATCATACAATTTAAAATAAATAAGAAATTGTAACCCAAACATTTCTAATAAGAAAATAGAATGGATTTTTTTACTTGATTAGTGTCTTTTGCTTGGCATTGCCACAGGAGGTTTGACACCTGGAGCAAGTTGTTGACTTCACATTCTTCCCTATAGTTATAAAGGGTAGGGAGCAGGATTGTGTTCAAAGGAAAATCACGCTGGGAATCATTCATAGCTGGCCTCTTGTGGAATAGAAATTAAACTGAAATTCTGTGTCTGTCAGTATATTTGTCTCCTTTTTCAGAGTGTTTTCACTTGAGCCTTGTTTCAGCCTGATGAGATTCATGAAGGAAATCCCTAGAACAATGTTTACAGTGACCTATTTATGGTTTCTTTCTATACCTCTGAATTGAATGTTACAAGGTGTTTTTCCCTCCCTCCATTGACTTGAAACACAAAGGTGATTCTTGCCCCCAAAATATTAAATATATTTCATAAGGAATACTAATACTGTGGAGATTTCATTAAATACTCAGTTCTGTGTATTCCTTGCTTATTGTTCTGAGCCATTATCTCGTGGTCCCCATAGTAAATATGCAAACAGTATTGTAACCTTTGCAACTGAAAATCTCCCTCTTGATAACTCCACCCTGTCAGAATCTTCCAACAAAGCATTACTGATGGGAATTTAAAGATAGAAATTAATTACAAGCTTCAATTGTTTTACCACAGTGTGCTGCCATGTTTGTCACATCGCTTTAAGCTTCAGTGCTTGCTGTCAGTTGTCTCTCAAGAAGTATCAGATTCTAGTAATTTTTCAAATGTATAAAAAGGATGTATTTGGAGATGCATGCTTGGGAATTAGAATTCTGCTGGTGGGTCATGGCCAGGGAACATCTATTCATTTTTTAAAAGCATTGGAATTAAAACAATTCCTTTTAAATGTGACACTATCAATGAACAATGAGACAGAAGCAGGAACAGAAGAGACAAAGGCCATCTGGCCTGCTGCAATGTGGGCTGATATCACCATGCTATTCTTCTTTTCCAACATTCTGTGAAATTTAGGTCTGTTCTTTTCTAAATACAGGGCTGTCAGAGACTTTAAATGTCCACAGTGTTGCGAAGCTGTGCGTAAACATATGGCTTTCTCAGCCTCTGCTCATCAGATGAACCTCAGCACCGCCATTTATTCTGACATGGTTCATTTTATGTCACTCCTAGTAAGGGTATTTGAGTTATTGTCCCAAACTAAAAAGCAATGTTTTAAGAAATGGCTTTGTGGGGCTCCAGGTTAATTTCTGACCCAGCAATTTTCTGCTCAAAACTCCTCTAATATGTGTTTCAGAAGAAGAGACTGTTCGTCTCCATTGCCCTTTGTTAATTTTTTTTCCCCATTTTGCTTATGTTTCTAATGGAATAGATTCTGAAGAGCGAGCCTGGAGTCTAGAAGACAGATTCTGTCTTCTTCCTCACAGATAGTTGGATAGGATTCACCAAAACAAAATTTAGACTAGTTTAAAACATTTTTGTGTTTGGTTTGTGAATCACTGATTACTTCTGACACGTTAAATGCAGATTTTTTCATCCTTGTTTGGATGAACTTTCAATTTCAGTGTCCTTTCATTGTGATTATTTACTATTTTTGCCAGTGAGTTCCAGTGGTATCGACACTGCTCCAGAATCTTACATCTAACACTATTTCATGGACATAAGCAAAGTAATAAATTATTCTATGACATATTATTATCTTTCACTTTGACTTCATGAAGCCTCATCTGGAGCACTACGTCCATCTTTAGTCCCTGCAGTACAAGTGAGACAATGCAAATACAGCAAAAGGATCCTGAGATTGTTAAAGGGCTTGAGAACATGGTATTAGAGAAGAGGAGAGGAAAGGGGATAAATGTCCTCGATCTACGAGGGATTTAGAGAGGAAAAAAGCCACACCCATCTCTGAGATCCTTCATCCATGCAAGGACAAGAAGCAATAGAAATTGCCCAAAGGAAATTCTTGCTGGATATAAAGAAAAAGATATTTTTGCACTGAGTATGGTTATGTCTAGAAACAGGCTCCTAGAGAGATTTTGGGCCTTCATTGCTTAAGAGACTTAACTAGACACAGCACTGAGTAACCTGCTATAATTTCGAAGTTCTCCTTGCTTTCAGCAGAGGTGATCTTCAAAACTCCTTTCCAGCCTAAACAATTATGTCACTCTTATGACTACTCTTTCCATTTTTTCCTCCTCAGATTTACCATTTCAATCCTTCCTTGCCTTCCTCTCTCCTTTCCCTTTCTTTGTTTGCTCCCTTCTTTTTTTCAATCTTTGAATTTTTCTTCTATAGCGTTACTTCACATTTTACTTTTCTGTTGCTTTTGTAATCTTCCTGCAACCCTCCAATTACCTGTAAAACCTCCATAATGCAGGCAGGAAAGAAAACTATTGAGGGAAAAACACGTAACAAAAATACAGGGAAATTAATTAAAAGGATGTACAGGTCTCGTATTCCCTTCAGTTATTGTTAGGTTACTTCTCCAACAGCCTGGGGGTCTGGCTAATTCTCTTCAAATTTTTCTTCTCTCCTCTACTTAATGGGTGCCCTCTTTCTATATGAACCTCTCTGTCCCATAGTCCCAATACTGTCATACCTTCCTCTCACTCAGCTTTTGCCTCTCACCTTTTCCACTCATCATTTTTGCCCTTTCAGGGCCTTCTTTTAAAGGCTCTCATTTTAAGTTTTCTGGCTCATCAAGTCTTATCCAGTTTTAGATATTCCTTTTCACTCAGTAGTCAGAAATTCCAGTCATGATTTGCAGTTTTTAAACTAAATTTGCCGTACCAGATTTCCCTTATGAATCATTGTTTTTATGACAATTCCAGAAATTTATGGCAAGTCCAAATGTGATCATTTTTTTCACAGCAAAAAAAAGAAAGTGACCATATCACTTGCAGAAAAACATTTTTGCAAAGTTTCAGTTCAGAGCATGGAAAATCAGAGCTTGGAAAAAGTTAAGTTTTTCAATGAATAACTGTAAGAATTTGTTATCAATAGCAAAGCAACATATTTTCTTATTCTCAGAAATGGTTAGAGAGTATTTTTGGAAACCTCATAAAGTAAAGTTGCCTCGAGGCAGACACCTGGAAGGGGAAATTGGAGCAAAGATAGTTAACCTCTGCAGAGTTTACAAATAATTGAAAAATGTGTGTACAATATGAAGATATTTAATAGAGGAGAGACAGTTCTAATTTGGCTTATAATATATTATTGTATAATTTTATTTTTGTTCAAATGTAATGTGTTTTGAGGCTCTATTCTTTCTCCCACTTACAGCCAATGTCATACTGGACACGTGCCAATATTAAGCCTTGATCAGTGTCTAAATACACATCCTTAATTTCCTTTTTCTTGTTATTCTGACACCATTTCAAACTCTATTTTTTGTTTCCTCTTATCTCATATGATAATCATATTTTCCTTTTTTATCCAGTTGACTTAATTCCATCATCTACCCTTTTTCTAATTAATTTGTATGGTGACCTCAATTTTCAGTTTCATGGATTAGAATCATAGCATTATTAAGGTTGAAAAAGACCTCCAAGATAGATGCCAACCTTGGACTGAACACCACAATGTCAACAGAATCGTAGCACCAAGTGCCATGTCCAGTCATTTCTTGAGCACTTCCAGACGTGGTGACTCCAACACCACCCTGGGCAGCCTGTTCTAATGCTTAGCCACCTCTTCAGTGAAAAAATTCTTCCTGATATCCAATTTGAACCTCCTCTGGCACAGCTTGTAGCAATGTCCTCTTGTCCTCTCACTGGTTGCCTGGGTGAAGAGGCCCATCTCCACCTGGCTGCAACCTTCTTTCAGGTAGTTTTGGAGAGTGATAAGGCCACTCCCGAGCCTCCTTGTCTCCAGGCTAAACACCGCAAGGTCCTCCAGCCACCCCTCAGAAGAGTCACAACAAGGATATCTCTCAATATTTCTGCATTTTTTTTTTCTTTTGGATAAAGTCCAATGGCTAACTTTTACATTTTAAATGGCTTAAACCAGGCCTTACTGTTAAAGCCGTTGTTAGCAACCGGCCACTCTCTCTATTTCTACTATCTTCTTGAAATCAGTGTTCTGGATAAATAAAGCAAAAATATGTGTTATTATATTTCTTATGCACTCTCATCTCTCTCTTCACAGCACTGAGGATTTCTCTTCAACACCCTACCAAGTGCTTTAAAGCATTTCCTGGGAATTTGTTGTTCTGGCCTCAAGCTGAGTTTTGTCTCTAAATTGAATTAAATCTCAAATTCGAGACAAGGGATTTGCCTTCCTTCATTTTGCTAGATTTACCAAATCCAGGATTGTTGGGGCAGTTGAGCTGGCAATGGTAGAAGGCAAGATGCCAGAAACCCCTGGTGCAGGAGAGACTCTGCACTGGTGGATCAACTCAGAGATGTAAATAGCTTCCCTGACTCGGGTTACAGGGAAAGACTTCTTCTCCCATCAGGCAGTACCTGTCTGGTACCTGGTCCCCCACTCCGCCCCTTCCCTCTCCCCATTGGTTGTTGTATGCCTCTGCCTTCCCCCTGCCCCTTGCCCCCAGGTAATTGGTTGTTGATGCTCTGCCAGCCCCCTTTCTGTTACCCCTTATAAGCTGGTACACGAGGCCTGCTCAGCCTCTTTCGCCTCTGACCCCTTCGGAATAAACCTTTCGGAACCCACGTGGAGAGCCCTCCACGCTCCTTGCTCCTGGTAACGCCTGGGCTATCCTGGCCTGGGTGCGGGGCTGTTGTCTCAGTGCCAACCATCGGCACGGGGGCTGGAAGTCGGCCTGCTAGGTGCCGAGCTGCACCCCCAGGGCATCCCTTGCAGGGGATGCTTTTGGGTTAAAGTGGCGATTTCAGCCACCCCACAATCACCCCATATCACAGGATCTCTTCTTCTTAATCTACCCAAATATTGTCTGTATCTTACTGTTTGCTAGGCATCCAAAGGACAAAAGTCACGAAGGTGCTAAAATGCAAAAACAATTGGTGAGTGATAACATCACATTAGTTAAGAGTGTGGGTGAAGAAATATCTCAAATATTGTTGATTTTACAGAGAATTATTGAAGCAAAATAAATGCTGAAGTCAATTGGACAAATCCTGAAAATAGAGAGCTTAGTCACAGAACTTGGCAATTATTTTATTCATAGTAAATGAAAATAATAAAAACATATATACGGATTCACTTAACTAGGAATAAATAACTATGGATAATCCTGGCTGAAAACAATGTGTATGTGCAAATAAAAATTCAGACAAACATGCAGACATACTTTGTATGCAAATAACCTGGTATATTAAATGGTCATTTTAGGTCCATTACAACCGAAATATTCTGTTCTATTCTCTTCTATTCCATTCTATTCTGCTCTATAAAATTCATATGCTAAAAAAATTTCTTAGTTTTGTATTTAAATATCACATATGAAAATACATGAAAGAGTAGAAAGCATTTTAATTGCTCTTAAAATTATAAAATATAAGTATGAAACAAAGAGCGGCAATTTTCAATAACCTTGTCTTAGGAAGTATTCAAGAAAACCTTCAAAATCAGAAAATCACAGACACATGTAATTTTTTCAGGGCTCAGGTATTACATGGGCCTTGAGTGATGACCATTGCCCTAAAATATAGTGTCCCCTCCACTGAGAAGTGATAATTGCATACATTGGAGAGATTTTATTTCCAATGTGTCATTTCACATCTACACTACTAGAACTGATATGTCAATCTGTATCTTGCTTGCATGTTAAAGATCTCAAATCCATATGAAAGCAGAGTTCTGGGAGTGATAAGTCCCAGAGGAGAAAGATAGGGTAAATAATGCCAGTAATCCCAAAGATGCTCAAGAAAGATTTCCCATGTTCTAAAGGAGGAGTTTGTGTAAAGTTGATCAGCTAGAATACGACTAGTGAAACATAGTGAAACTATTCAGTTTTCAATGTGTTTGTAAAAGCTTACAAAAAACATTGAGCAAAATTTGAGCAAGGTTTCATAACTTTTTTCCTTCAAATAGCTCTTAATACAAGATATCTGCACAATGACAACTGATTTGCAGCACCTTTTCCCACTGATATTAAAAAAAAACCAAAAAAACAAACAACCTCTTAATAAGACTGGCCCATGAGATACAAACAGAAAAGAATTAATGTGGGATGACACCTTTGGCATAAGAGAATGGAAGCATAAATCCATCTCAAGTACAGCTAAAATCTGTGAAAACCGTAACAAGGTACCAGAGTCGCTAATGAACACCCAGTCTGCTCAATATAGAGGAATAGAGGAAAAATAAGCAAGAAAAAACAAGAGAGTTTCTGATTTCCACAGCAGTTGAGAATATTAACTTAACAGTCTCTTGGGGGCAGTTGTCTGCATGAAATATCTTTTGCTGGTTGAAGAAAGAGCGTGATTACTGGAGAAAGGCCTGGAAACAGGCATTGACTCTTCCATCCTCCAACAGGGACTACAGTATGTTTTTAATATGTTCATTCAAATGCATTGTAAATTCTAATATTACTATTTCTGTATAGGGATTTTTCAAGCTCTGTAACTTCCAACTCTCAATCTTTCATATTCTAACATAAATGGTAAAGTCCACAGTTACCAAAATATGCTTAATATCACTACATGTTATAACCTCTGCTTCCAGTTGATGCAGAACCCCTCAAAGCAATGAAGTCTACTGTTCCTCCTGAAAGAATAACAGAAATACAAAGCATCCAGACAAAATACCCTGACTCTGACATGAAATCATAAAACAGTTCAACAGAAGCAGTTGGTTTGGAGGGGAGAAAGAAGTCATGCATATTGAATAACATTGCAAGCTGCAATCCTGGTAGCTTTTTTTGTGTTATTTTTCTTTATGCACTCGCTGAACTCCCTAATGCATACAATCAGAGGTATTAAGGCTTACTGTCTTCAGCTGTATTACTAGCCACACTCCCAAAGTGAAGGACATGCCCATTTGAAGGGATGGGACTAGAAAAGGGATCAGAGACTAGTGCTGCTGGATCTCAGAAGTCAATACAAACACATGTAAACTGACTGTTGTGTGCTAGGTCAAAACCTACACTAAACTTCAGGATGAGTAGGTACTGTTTATATTTCATACATTTTTTAAAAAGATTTTTTTATATCTATATATTTATATTTTATGTGTTGATTTTTATTTTATGTACTTCCAAAATCTAAACTCTTCTCATCCATTTCAATTGGTCAGTCATTTTTGTTCTATTTTAAATGGTGACTGATTAAGTAATAAACACCTTAAATGACTGATGAAAATGTCATGTGTAGTAGTTAAATCTGAGTCTACAGTGTGTGGTTAACCACATGCATAACTGTTTCTGCTAGACTATAGATTTCCTACAAGAACAAATTAGTATTAGGTGAGATAATCTATGCAAATTTGGTCCATTACATGCTCTTTCCTACAGATCAGTGTACTCCTTATATACATCGTCCCCATAGTCATTATTCTCTCAGTCGCCGCTCACCTGTTGTGTAGACAAGAGACAAATCTACTTCTTTTGTGACTCAGCTGTGTTTTCCCATTAAATTTGCACGTTGAGATTTTTTTGTATTGTCTTTGTAAAATACGGGAACAATTTAATTTCATGCAAGGCTCTGTGCAAAACAGCTCCAGACTGTTACAGCACTGCAATTCCATAATTCCTTTCATAATTTTGTTCCCTTATATTGTCACAAGATATTTTTTTAGCATAGTTTTAATTAGGTGAATGATTTAAACGTCCTGTCATGACAATCTAATGTATACAAGCTACAATAAAATATATAAAATTGTGATATTCTGAGCATATTCCATAGCAAAAACAGTTGCATTAGTAAAGAAATAGGTACTGGTATGTTTTTCTGAAAAGAAGAACTGTATATTGCAAAAAGCAAAGTAGTCCCTATTGGAGTATTAGGAAGTCTGGGATTTTATGTCTGGTTCTTATGACTAAAGCGTTTATGGCATCATAAGAGCTGTTTAATGAATGTACTACCTAGTAATACTCCACAGGGCGTACTATATTCTCTTCCTATTACTGCTTTTGTCTCTGCAGATAATTCTACAAGCTCACTGCTAAGAAAGAAGAACAGTTCTTGATCATGCATGTTTATTAAGAATGGTTGATCATGGACAATATCAGTGGCTTGAATGATTCAAACTCATCCAGATATTTTACAGGTAATTACACACAAATGAGAATTGGTGACTGCTGAGGTTTTTGCATTTTTTTTTTTAAATTATGCCTGATAATATGTTGGTGTGCATTGAAACAGCGTTATACCTACTCTTAAAGTGTTCCTGGAGGTGATCTGATGCACAGGCACATGTCCTTAGATTTTCCCTAAGTTAGTAATTTATGATGACTGGTTCTTTTCAATCTCACATGAATTGCCTTTTTTTTCTTTTTTTGATGGTGCAGTTGCTAAATCTAGCATTGCAACACAATTAAGACACTTTTATTCTGTCTTTCTGGATTCACATTTCGTACCTAGGACATTCATTTCTTTCTAGTTCTAATATATTACTTGGCAATTTAATGCTTTAAAGCAAGCCTAATTTTGGACGAATGTGCTATATGCGCGTTACCATGTAGGACAGAACAATGGAAGCAGTTCTACAGAGTGAAACCAACCCTACTGAAGACTTCACATGTACATGATATTCAATGTGGATTTTTTTATCAATGTGAGGCTTTGATTTTTTTTTTTTTTTTTAATTTTATTTTCAATTTTTGAATTTTATGATCAGGCAAGCACCAATCTGGTGTAATAAACCGACATAGCAGTGGGAGTATCCTAGATGTACTTGTTAAGCAGGTATTTCCACTTATCTCTCATCGGAAACATATCAAGTTCGTGAGACTAGTTCACAATGTGGAGACAGAGGAAGCACAGGAAGAAGAAATGATCAAGATGTTTGCTTTGAAAATGCATGTGGGATCCAAACTCTAGAAGTAGCTGCATCTATGTGGGGCTAATTCAGGCACACATTATTAAAAAGTGTGTTCTGATATGATGTGAGAAAAAATTATTGAATGGCACATCTCAGTCACAGTAGCTGGAGGAAGAGGTGTATTTGCTCATCCAGGATCATACTGTAAGCTTCAAGGGAAAGATACTAGCTTGAAGCAAGGGCCTACCTTGATAAGATTCAAAAGGGAACTCTGAGAACATGCACTGAATGGAGAGTCATTTATACTGAATAAATCTGCCTTGCCCTCTTCTTCCTGTGGGAGCATTTCCCAGATCTTTTTTCTAGAAATTGAACGATGCAGAAAATTGCAGAGCTCTTTTAATAGAGATTTTTGTTGTTAAAAATAAATTCACCACTGGTCGTAAGGTACTTTAAACTTCCTTTGTGGTGTATAGATATGGTGGGTTGACCATGGCTGGATGCCAGGTGCCCACCACAGCCACTCTATCACTCCCTTTGTCAGTTGCAGCAGGGAGAAAAAAATATATTAAAAGGCTTGTGGGTCGAGGTGAGGACAGGGTCAGATCAGTCACCAGTTACCGTCATAAGCAAAACAGACTTGACTCGGTCAAATTGTTTTAATCTACTACCAAGAAAATCAAAGGACAGTAATGAGAAATAGTGCCAAATCTTAAACCACCTTTCACCTGCCCTTCTCTTCTTTCCAGGTTTAACTTGACTCCTGAATTCTCTACCTCCTCCCCACCAGTAGGGTAGGTGAATGGGAAATGGAGGCTGCAGTCAGCTCATCACACATTGTCTTTGCTGCTTCTTCCTCCTTAGTGGGAGGATTCCTCACACTCTTACCCTGCTCTGGCTGCAGTCACTGTTCTCTAGGGTTTTTTTTTCCTCTTCTTAAATGCACCCAGAGGTGCTGCCACCATTGCTGAAAGGCTTGGCCTTGGCCAGTGATGGGTATGTCTTGCAGCTGGCTGGCATTGGAGGTCCTACCTCTTCTTTCTGTTACTTAACCTAGTGGTTGCTGGGCACTAGAGATGGTATACAAGGCTCATGCAAGGGTATTGTCCCTTTCCCACCTAAAATAACTTCAAAAAGCAGTCATCCTTTAAAAATTTGAAAAGTGTTGAGTCAATTCCCACAATTAAGTCATAGGTAAACTTTTTTGTACTTCTGTTGGTAGTTAGACTCAGCTAATTTGTTAATGTAATTTTCACTTTGCTTCTTCCACTGCACATTTTTCTTTTTCCTTTTTTGCTTTTGTGAAAGTGTTGCTTAGGACCCAAACATACTGCTTCCTTCCTCCTATCTTTAGCAGAATTTTTTTCCCAATTTTCTTACTAGATTATCCCCTTTCTTTCATATTTTGTATTTGTTTAAGTTATTCTCCTATAACTTCCCTAATTCAGTTTTACTCTTTCTTGTTTATTTACTAGCCATGAAAGTATTTCAACTATTACTTGCATAATATTTTGATAAGTGTAAAAGTGCAGGAGATTAGGCATGTAGAAAACAAGAAAGGGTTGTGTTTGAGCAAATAAGAAATTCAGAAAATTGTCATCTTATTCAGAAGGTACATGTGGAAGTTTCTATTGCACTCTCCTGCTCACAGCTAGGTGGACACTCAATTCAGACACCTGGGCTTTGGTGTCTCCAGCCTTCACTGATGGAGGTTTTGCAGGCTGTATTGGAAACCTGTTGCAATACTTGATTACTCTCCCAGTGAAAAGTTATTCTTCTCTCTCTCTCTTTTTATTTTTTTTTTAATATATGCAATTTGAATATACTCTGAATTTTGTGATCACTGTCTTTTGTTCACCTCTGTGGATCTCTGTGAATAAGCTGGGTCTGTCTTGTCTGTTGCTTCCTGTAGATGTGGGAAAGCTGCTTCTAGGTGCCACTGAAGCCAGCTCTTCTTGAAGCTGAACAATCACAGTTGCCTCAGCTGGCCCTCACAGGGCTTGTGCTCCAACCCCGTATTGCTCAGCACTCTAGAAGTTAAAGTGAAGCCCAAACTCTTATTGAGAGTTAAGGCTACATAGTTTGTAGTCAGAAGAGATTTTTGTTTCAAAACAAGGTCCCACTGGCTCCAGAGCAAGATGATGGAACTTGCTGCCTCAAACACAGGCTGTTGTGCTGGGGATCACTTCACTGCTATCTGACCTTGGGGTGCATGACCTGGAGATGCTGCTCATTGGAGATGCTTGCTGTGGGCAACACTTTGGGAGCTAGAAGTCTCTTCTGTCTCTTCTGGGGCAAAGCATTCTGCAGACAATTCTAGAATGTGGATTATTAGAGGATTATAACTTTAAAGCATACCAGTAAAATGTGAGATGGGACAATGTGTGGATGATTTCCTTTTTAACATGTTAAAAAACCCCGAACTGTTATGTGATTTGTTTAATAAACATGTCTCTTATGAAAAGGCATTAGATAAAAGATGCTATATCAAGAATATGGAGGGAGCTTTTCTACATCTTCTAGTTTATTTAGATTTTCTTCTTGTTCCCTGAGGCAGTAGAAATCTCTATAGTTTTTCATGACTAAAGAGACAGCATGGCCTCTTTATTTAAAAATCTATGTGCACAGAATACTTTTATAAATAGCTTGGAAATAGGACTCCCATCCTTTTTAAATTTTCCTTTTCCTGTCTGAAATTCCTCTAGACTTTCTCATCATTCTGTGTCTCCTACAATTTATGTTAAACATAATTTCTTTTTTTTCACACTATGTTATAGAGGATAGTGCTGGCTTCTGAGTGTAAAACTTCTACCAGCAGTAATGTGGAAAATTCTTCTTTTCTTGTGTAAGAGAAGTGAATATGAAGTGTCAACAGAGTCTCAGCTGAGGTCAGATCCATGGCAGGCTACAGGGTACACAGTGTAATTGGGAAAACAGCAGCAGCAGTGTTTCTGTTCCTTTGTAGATAGGAAGAACACTTCTTTTTTTCTCCTCCGTAATAGCAGGGATTCACTTAGCAGCTTGGCTGTAATGCAATAAATAATGCCTTCCTGCTCCAAAATTTGATCATTTAAAAAACACATTTTGAAATTGGAGGTTAAAAATATGTTCTTTAAAATTTACTGTTTGAAAGACACTTACAACCAGCAAGCTTCTCTCACTGCCGAAGAAGAGCCAGCATTTCCAGGTGTTATCCAGATAATTGTCAACACTGCACAGCTGAGTTCAGTGAGATACTAAAATAGTCGGTGGTGTAATGAGAGATGTGTGGTAATTGGGCCAAATTTGGAAGAAAACCACTGAGGAGTTCCTGACATATATGTCATTTGTGATCTTCTGAGCAATCTTTTTTAATTCTGTTCTCTTTTCTTATGATGGCTCTTTTGAGAACACATCATTCATACAAAACACACACACATATACACATATGTATTGACATATAACTACTTGATTGTATACATCTTATTTAAAGGATTTGAAAAGATATGCTGAAATGTACAGTGAGAGTATCTCGAGAACATTACTCTGGATATCACTCAATTTGGGAGACAATAAAGTGTTCCTACTTATAAAAGCATGAATGCTAGAAACAGTTACTGTGTGAACAATTTGCCAACAATGCAAGGACTGAAATATATCCTATTAAACAGTTTATTTTCAGGCCTGTATAAATTATAGCCTCTTTGAGTTCAGATTGATGAGAGTAAATGTCTAAATTTGCTGTATAAACTGTCAGTTGTCCACTCCATTTTCCTGAGTCAGTGTTTTACAGATTGTCAAACTGTTTTCTTCCGTGGTCCTCCTGTGACTCTTTGGTGCCTGAGGTAGTGAATTATACCTGTTTGTCCTTCTCTACAATAATATAACTTGCTGGAAGACTGCATTCCCCTAGCTACCCTTCCCCCTTTTCACTTTGTCTTAGACAAATCATACCCACCTCAGAGGAGACTGTATTTAAGTGAAATACTCCCAAATGTTTTTGGAGTATGGTGACTTCAAGGGAAATAGAGAATATTTGTCAAGTTTTACAGATTTATCCCTGTGTTTCTCATTGCTATTTTTCAGTGAACATTTTTCATGTTTTCAGGAGTTCACTGTCATAAACATGCTGATTGGTGGGTATTAGGCACAGAGCTCCTGCTTCCTGCTCTCTGTTGATCTCTCATCCTGGGAGGCTGATGAGCAACACTGGCAGGTGTGGGAGTACAGAATGAAAGCAGAGTTTATGAAGGTCGTGCTGCTTAAGCAAAGGCAAACTCTTTTCTATGTTATAACACATACAAGGAGCGTGTGTATGAGCTAGGATAAATTTCAGCAGACCTTGTTGATGAGGACTGTATCAGGAGGATCCTCACGCCTAATGTTCTCTCCAGGAGGCTGCAGCAAGACTGCCACACTATCAGTCAATTGTTCTTTGACTGTAAGACACAGAATTTGGAGGTTCCAGCTTGAGCAACTTGTGCACCAGAGCATCACTGATTAGAACAAGTGAGCTAAAAGCCATCTCCAGCATGGAGTAACTTTACAACAGAAAAAAAACACAGAAAACCTAAACAAAACAGCCAAAACAAGCAAACAGAAACCCACAACAAACAAAAAAAACCCCAAAACAAAAACAAAACAAGACAAAACCAGCAACCCCCCTGGAAAAAAAACCCAACCAAACAAAACCCCACCAAATAAACAGAAAAAAACCAAAACCAAACCAACAAAAAAAAAACCAACAAAACAAAACAAACAAACAAAAAAAACAAAAACAAAACACCAAAACAAAATAACCAAATATGAGCATAAATTTGGAACAAAAGCTTAGAAAGATTTAATTCCAGAAAGTTTTTTTTTCTCTAAATTTGGACTTGGGTTCACATCCTGACATGTTTTGTGCATAAATCCAACTAATAAGGTGGGTACAACATGTTCTGAGATAATAAACACAGAAAGACCTTAATATTTAAGCTAAAATATATATTAAAAAAATCAAAAACAAATTTTAAAAAACAACATTCACTTTTAATTTTTAAATCAACAGGGCAGCAGGGTAACAAGGCAACATCTTCTTGTTGATCAACACGGGATATTCTATGAAACCCGGATTTACAATAGCAAAGTTTGCATTTGGTGTTAAAGCTTCCCTGTAGTTGTTGATCAAAGATCACATCTCTTTGGATGCCTGACAGGTAAGAGCTTTGCCAACAGAAGCCAGCAGTTTGGACCTGGCCATAATTACCTGATGGTATCCCTATTAAGTAAAATTACCATCCCTATTAAACAGCAGTTATTGCTATTAGGTATCATTAGTCTTAAATTGCTTCCTTGGGACACATCTCAATTAAGCAAATTTCCATGTTAAGTGCATCCTGATTAACTGAACTGCACTGGACTGCTTTGTTTCTTCATGTACCCGCGCCAGTAGCCTTCATCCCTCGTTTACAACTCTCCCGAAGTCTGGCTTTTCTAAGACTCATTAAAAAAGTACACCCAACTGAAGTAAGGACTGCAAAAAGCCCTAATTTTTGGTGTCTTGCCACATTTCATTAGTTGTATTTGAAATTCAAGTTCCACTCTTGCAAGGTGGTAATTTTTTTCTTTTTCTTGGAATGGTGTATTCATTTTAATTAGTGTGTAATTCTCCTGTTACAGGGCATTTTCCAGCTTCTGTAAAAGGTTGTGAATTACGCATGCAAAAGAGTGATGTGATTTTACTATCTAACGTATTTTTAGAGAATGGTACAAAAAATAATTCTATTGCTAAAATGATGTCATTTTTCTTTCTCTGGAGTGTTTGTGCTTCAGAGGTCAGAGGCAGTGGTTTTAAAAACAACACAGCAATAAATCTCACTGCTTTTATTTGTTGAAAGACCAGTTTTATTACAAGCAGGTTAGAGGTGAAAATAAAGCCACATGTATTTAATGTGATTGTTAATTCAGAGTTCAGATTATAACGGTTAGGATAGTCCTGAGTGATGCTGGGGTGGAGAACCCAAATAAACCCTTAAATCACATCAAGCCTTTCAGTCAAATCCTAACCATGAATACTAATGTGTCTTCAAGACAAGTTAAAACCAAAACAGCATTATTTTAAGAAGTTATGACATGTTTTTAAAGTTGGTTTTCTCATATAGAAATCATTTATAAATATAAATTACACAAACAATACAAATAAAAAAATTTAAACACACTGTTGAAAACAGACCTACTTTCCTTCTACTTATAAGAATAGCCTTCCAAAGCAGTTGATTTTTTTTTTAACACTAACTAAAATTTTGATTAAATTTTCTGGCAATCCATCTTGTCACTGAATACAATTCAAAGACATCATACCTGTACAATTTCTCAGATGTAGTCATACGGAACTGTCATGCAGAAGAAAAAAAGAAGTCAATTCAATTCTTTCAGTGATTCTTTGGGATTCTGGATGTCATCTCAGAAATACTAAGTAATTTGATCTTCTTGCCTTCTGAAGTTTTGCAATGGTGAGTGCACACAAATGCACAAATGTATTTCTGAGGCTATTTGGAAGTGCTATCTTATTAAGCACCCCCTTCTTCCTTGCTGAGAGGATGACAAGGCAGTAAATCAATATCTTCCATGAGAAGACTTTTCAGAAGAGTGGTTTTCATATTTTTGGAACTGTACTCTATTTTATCTGAGTATTTTCATGAATCTTCCTAGACATGCTTAATGCAGTCTAATATGATTTTCAAATGTTTTTCACCCTAGAAGTCAAGAGGTACCACTGCAGTTATCTCTTTTCCTTCTCAATAAAACAGATGTTAGCACGCCCATAAAAAATAAAATTCCTTTATTAAGAAAAAATGGAATTCCAAGTAAAACAGACACTTCTGCTCTTAAAATTTCAAGTGATGGACAACTTATTGCAAAACTAGCTAAAATGTGCAAATGGTCTCATGCTTCTAGGAGAGGATAAAGACATGCATTTTTGCTTGGAATTTATTTCCCTTCCATTTCACATCCCTGTGTTTTTTACTAAACTGAAGAAGATATTATTGGCTATATTTAAAAACTGTACAAACACTCCCTAATTTCTGTCTTATAAAGTGTCTGCTTGATCTTCTTTAGTCTTAAAAGTCACAACAAACTGAGGAGCTAAGCTTTTTTTTTTTTTCAGCCACTGCCTCAGCCACCCATCACTTACCTCTCTAGATCTGTCCAGGATCTTGTATGAAAATCCTGCGTTGCCTGCGATCACTGAACTTTCCCCCCTGTTGCCCACTGCTGCTACATTTAAGGCAGAACATTCAACCAAGCCATAACTAACCCACTACTGGGGTTGTGACAGTATTTTCAGTGTGAGCTAGCTAAGAAGTAGCCTACTTTGTCTCTAGATGTGGTCACGCAAAATATGTTATTTCCTTACTCCCAGTTCATGTCCTAATTAAAGTGTGCCACATTTTGTAAACTTGGGCAGTATTGACTTTTTTTTTTGAGGTTACTGAGGAAAAATAGATGGTGCATAGCAAATAAGTATCTTGGACTATAGTAGACCTTCCTCTAATAAATCATGTCATAATAAATGACTTGAAATTGCTTGCAAGGGATCATCCAGATAGGATCCACTTGTACCATGTTGAAGATGTGCATCTTTATACTTGATTTATCAAAATGACATATAGTAATTTACATTTATCTACTACCTGTGTGAGAAAAAATTTTAATCAAGAAATGACACTGGCTTAGTTTTTTTTCTTTTTTTTCCCAGAACACATTAATTACATTTCAATCTTTAATTCTTTATTAATGATTTTCAGATTGACCATTCTGTTAATTCTGACAGCTGGAAGACAGATGAATATTTACACAGGTTTTTTCCTTCATTTTTAGTTAAGAAATTATATCGTATTGTACTGTATTTAGAAAGTTCATGGATGCTTTGATAGTGGCAGCCTGAAATGTCTAATACATATCACAGAATCACAGAATAGATAAGGCTGTAAGGGACCACTGTAGGTCATCTGGTCCAATCTCCCTGCTCGAGCAGAGTCACACTAGATCACATGACACAAGATTGTGTCCAGACAGTTCTTGAAGATCTTCAGTGAGGGATATTCCATAATATCTCTGAGCAACCTGTTCCACTGCTCAGTCACTGCACAATAAAGAAGTTCTGACTCAAAATCAAATGGAGTTTCCTGTGCATCAGTTTCTGTCCACTGCCTCTTGTCCTATCATTTGGCGGAGCCTGGATCCAGCTTCTTGACATCCTCCATTTAGATAGCCCTGGACTAAAGCTCCCTCTGAGAGGTACTTCCGTCCAGACATAATTTTCTGCTTCAAGGTGTCAGTTTCATGCATACTTGATCCATTAAGATATGGACCCATAAACATTAATTGTCCTGTTTTCCTGGGTTAGCCATAGTGTAGAAAATACCTTTCTTGACAGAGTTTTGTTCTCCTTAAATACAGCTTAGCAATTCCCAGTAGTGTCAGTTATATTGAATACTGCAAGGTTATTCTACATTTTAGGTAATAAGTGAATGGATTTTTCTCCTTGTGTCTTCAACGTATTGATATGAGATTTAATGGTTTTTATGTTAATTTTTACCCCTCAGATTTTGTTCATTTTCTTACTACTCTTTTTATTATGTTGGGTTTTTAAAGTCTCCTATTAAGGCAAAAACATTGGAATTGTGAAGTCTATCCCCATGGAAGGAAGATATGCTCTGCATAAAAATAACAGGACACATGTAAATCAGGCTGTTTAAATTGCCTCTCTTCTACTGCCATGCAGGAGAATCCCAGTAGGTTCCCCGGGCATTTACTTCTTTGCAACATCTTTGAGTTTCTCAAATTTGTAAGAAACTTGTACGATACACCATTGTGTGCATGTACATGTCTCTGTGGGTTTTTGGCAAAATTCTTCTTCACAAATTCTGCTTTGGTTCAGTGGGGTCATTTTGTGGTATAGTCATCGTTTAAAACAAGTTATTTGAGGTACATCGAACACCATCATTTATCACAATGCACCCCAATTTTATCTTTTAAAAGCTAAACTTAGGACTTGGCATTTAATTACATTGTACAAACACAAGAATTTTCACTTTCAATTTCCTGGACGACTAGCCTTACACTAGTAAGGACTAAAGGACCAAAGACCCAATGTCTTTTGGCTCAGACTTCTACTAAGTCTGAAGTTATAAGACTTAATTGGAAAAATGCTACAATAAAAAAAACATATAATTCTGTAAAAGAGGAAAAATGGAACACAGTTAAATGACCTTTAGTGGTAGCTGGCAATCTTGTTTCTGTACCCCAGGAAAAGAGAGAGGAGCTGAGCAATGGTGAAACATCAAACTTCAAGGCAAAGGAAAAAAAGACTTCTCCTGTAGCTTACAGCTTTAGTCCTTCTATTTTTGTGCACAGTACACACATTTTCTTGGGTAAAAGCTTTTCTGCTTGAATAAAAGAGAAGAATGGATGTACTATGTAAAGAGTTGTGGAAGTTATTGTAAAAGGTACAAAGAAAGCCCATATTTCCCTCTTCCCCCAGACAAATGAAAATCCAGAAATTTCCTATAAATAGAGACATAATTCTATTGATTGTTAGGAGAGTACACAGATAGCAGTGAGTCAGTACGGAAAATTTTTGTATGAATTACACCATTACTCTTAGAGGAAACACTTGAAAAGCTGGCTAGCATTTGAACTAAATTTTGATAGCAAAAAATAAATGTGATCAAGAATAGAGGCTAGATAAAACCAGAAACTTGTATTTCCACGTTGAAGGTTGGAAGCTGTTGTGTGTCGTTTTAGGACTGTATAAACCTTAAATGCTTTTTACAAAATTTATTAGTTATTTACAGAAGTTAGCTTTTTAATGAGGAAAATACCAGGGAAAGCTTCTTTGATCCATGAAAAACTGGGTCAGACAGACAATGGCTTTTTGCTCTGCCCTCAAATATCCATGTCCTGTGATGAGCACCGTGCAGATTACCATGTCTAATATGTATTTACATTCTGGTGCCTGTGTCATCATAGCTGCCTGAGGGATCTGTAACCACTGTGCAGGGACATCTGCCTGATGTTCATGTCTATTACTTTCTTTTATAAGTACTAAGAAAGATTGCTTTTCCTTTCTTCACATTTCAGTCAGATATAGTTGGGCAATGATGTGATACACCCAAGAAAAATGGAAAGAAAGGGACAAGTTTGGAAAGCAAAGGTGCAGATGAAAATAGAGTGTATTCTTGTATGTGTTAGGCTGCAATGTCATTTTAAAGTTGAATATGTTGCTGTGTCCCCAGAGAGAGGGAAAAATTATACCTTTCCTTATTTTTAGGGTGATGCCTGGACTTATGGATGTTTTTACCCCCTGAAAATTAGCTTCAATTTCTAACCAGTCTGTTGTAAACAGCAAAATCGCTTGTTAATTTTATTTGTTTATTGTTTATCAGTTTTTTGTGTTTTTTAACTGAACTTGTATAAATATTCAACTAAGTCTTGACAATGTAGGGGGGGATAAAAAAAATGCTGGATGATTCATTTTTCATGGAACAAATCAATACTATATCTTGCAAATGTTGTTTGGAAAACTATAGAAAACTTATTTTTGCTTAATATTATTATCCTTAATGGGTGTTGTACTTGTGGCCAAATGTAGTAGCAAGTTCACACAGACTAAATTCCACTTAAACCTTCACATCTAAAAGTTTACTATTTGGCAGATATCTCTGTGGTCATTGTCGGTATCTTTTGGGAGTGAAAAAATAAGTTTCATTAAAGAAAGCCCTGACAAGGTCTTAAGAACAGCTCACTACAGGATCCACTCCCGATCAACTGTATGGATGCAGAGCATCAAAGAGAGGAGTGGTTTCTTCAAAGAGTAAAATTAACTGCATACATAGTAGAATGTTAAGTAAAATCTAAGCAGTCTGAATTTGGCATTATTTGTCCAGTTAATAGACGTGGCAGTCAATGTCATTCATACAGTTACTGAAAAAACCCAAGATCCCTGCAAAAATGTCACTTGGCAATGTGTTATTTTTGTCTAATCTTACACTGTTTTGTTTAGATGGAAATAAGTCTCATGACTGGAAAAGACAAAAGAATATAAATGGGTGTTGCCAAACAGACTGGCATTTCAAGAAGGTAACATTCACATTTTCTGTGTGCTATGGCATCTCTCCGTAGATTTCTTAACTCCAGTCAGCTGCCAACAAGTGGGACTTAGTTCTGGACCACCTTTCTTTTTGCACTTGTAGCAGTGGCAGAGAGATCAGACAACTGACTTTTACATAATTTCTGCTCCTGATTTCCTGACAAAAGAAGTAGTGGGGGAAAAATTAAACCTTATCAGTATTTGGAAGAAATGGATTTGTAGAAGGAAAAGCAATTCACTTTTTGACTGTTACTGTGCTGTATTTTGCTCAAGTACTTGCAAGTGATCATAATATTTTTGTAGTAGATTCAAATCAGATACTAATGCAATTTTTCCTTTCCATGAAGGAAGAAATTTGAGGCTTACCTGAAATTTCAAGAATTTCACTTCCTTTAAATCTCTGCTTTGCTAGTGAAGAACTACATTAGCCTTGTCAGTATGCCGAGTACTGTAAGCAAAAAGCTCACTAGTAACATTTAACAACAATGTTATTGAGTGTTATAATTTATAGATAGGACCTACCAGATTTATGTCATTAGATAGGTATTAATACCTCTTCTTTCTGTATAAACTTTCTGCAGTGTATGGGCATGTATTTATTTATTTATTTATTTATTATATTTTTACTTATTGGCTTGTCAAATGAGGAAATTCACAGATTAAATATTAAATTTTATATTTTTGTCTCACAATTTGCCCTCTCCAAAAAAACCTTCAAACTGTATAGATGTGACAGAAAAGTTGGGAGTTCTGCATTTGAAACTGTTAATCTGCTGCCCTACAGTAAAATGACCATGAGCATGGGTCTGATATATATTTAAGATTTATTTTGCCCTCCTTACTTGTTTTGAATATTAAACTTGCTTTGCAGCTGATCTAATATAAGTTAATGGGGCTTGTTGTAGAATTAGACACTGCTTAATGGAATGTGATCCAAATTTCACGGTTATTGAGGTGAATGAAAAATTCATTAGTCATGGAATAGAAACTGAATTACTGGCACAGATTAGAAACTTGATAAGACAGAAAGCTAAGGTTGGAAAAGAAAACAACAACAACAACAACAATAAAAACAACAAAACAAAGCAAAGCAAAAATCTGGAAAAAGATTTTAAAAGATTTTCCTGCTGGAACAGCCTAGAAGGCAGAACTTGTACATAAGAAAAATCCTCCGAATTGCGTGTGTCATAAAAAATGCATCTCATCGCTTGGGCAAATACCACAACAGTGTAGATCACACAGTCAAAACATTAGCTCACTGCGGGACAGTAGATCAAGAAGTCAGCAAAAACTGTAAAACATATATAGTGTGCACGAAAACTACTGAGAAGTGCAATCTTGTAAGTCTCTGATGCATCATTATTTGTAATTGTGTGTTCAGAACTAGTCACGTAAACTTAGATTACAAGAAGTAATAAATCATTGTCCAAAATACCTTTTAATAATCTGTGATAACATCTCCATAGAGATAGCACAATAATAGAAATGGCTGTTCAGAGATAACATAAAAAGCAGTAGCTATAATAGAGAATTTTTCATAACCTCTCACCTGGTGAGTTTGAACAATGGAAGGTAAAACACAAAGGATGTTGTTAATTAGCTATGTGAACACACTGTGTTACACTGAGGGAACTTACAGTGGGTTCATACCCTTCAATGTGAGAATCTTGACTCAGAGGCTGTTTGAGCAACCTGGTCTAGTGGAAAATGTCCCTGAAAATAGGTAATCTTCGAGGTCCCTTCCACCCACAACTACTCCATGTTTCTATGATTCTATAAATACAGGCAGAGCCAATGCAGACACTCCAGGACACCTGAGACCGGTAGAGGTCACATAGGTCTGCTGTGAGAACCACGAACCCCTGGAGTGGCAGCTGGAAGCTAAGCAAGGTGTCTTTATCCAAATTGACAATAAATGTTCATGGGTCCATACTATATGTAACCGAGTGCAGAAATTTCTCGTTAGGAAATCTCGTTCTCGTTTCAAAAACAAGTGGAACCTCATCTATAAGAAGACATTTAAGTGAAAAAAAATACCCCAACATACAGTTTACAGTAAAAATGCGGCTGTATCCTTACTAAGGGTACAGAGTTTTTTTTCCTAATGCAACTAATCACTTAGATAACAGGCAAATTAACTTTTTAAATTTAGTGAACAACTTGAAAAAGAAATTTCTTGCTTTATGTGTTAATCAGGAGAAAAACAAACAAGACATGAAGAACACTTTTAGATTTTTGGCATGAGTGAATCATTATGCTAATCCAGGCTTGACCTTTATTTCAAAACTCAGGGAAATACTTTGAGATCACAACTTTCTAGGTGATTGGGAAATGTGCATAAATATTAGCCCAGTCATCTGGAATCTGACATTTACTTGTTGAAAAATAAAAAAAAAATTTAAAAAAGCAAGTTAGGATGTCCATTTTCTTCCTACTTACTTAATTTTTTCATTCTAGACACATGGAGACATATTTATGAGAAATTAAAAAGCAGGAAGGAGTAGGACTTGCAAAAAATCATTCCAGCTAAATATTGCTCACATTTGAAGTACTTATTTTAAAGACTTAACAGATGTAGTTTTGGGGATTTTTTTTTTCCCATAATCTTATGTTATAAGTTTGAAATAATGAAAAATCGAGGGGCCATAATTATTCCAAAAGTGTAATTTTAATATGTAACTAACTGTATCATGGAACTTGTCAGACTTAGAAAGTGATTCTCAAACCTTTTCATCTAAAATGTAATCCAAAAGTGCTGAAGAACAGACAGCTCTCCCTCGAGCACTCTTTTCTCGTTACATTTCTGAAGGTATAATGTGTCTTAAAAGTCAGCAAAATAACCTCTAGTTTCAGGTGACAGAAGAGGAAGCTCCTGTCCCTGCTTTGTTACCTTACTATTACTCAAACTTCAAACCAGTATTTCTATTGATATATTTATTTTTGAGATAAGCAAGCATTTCCTAAGCCTTTTGGGGTGAGTTTATGGTTTCCTTTCAGTTCAAAATATCTTTTTGGAGGCAAAATGAATATTCGTGTTTTGTTATTTGGTACCAGACTTCAGATTGTTACAAAATGAGGAAAATGTTTGATACTGGATTTTTTCTTTATTAGATGAGAGAGTACAATATTGATAGGACAAGTAATGTATTTCACATTTCAAATACTGTTTGAGTAGGCCCTCTGGTAAATCTCTACTTATTTACAGTTGAAATGATCTGCAAATAAACTCACTAGGAAACTTCAATATAGTAAATGGAGAGAGAACACTGAAATGGCACCCTCAGACAATGCAGATTTTTAAATTTAATCTCTCAGGTCTATAAAACAATTAGAAAATCAGTGACGTGGGTCTAACTTTATACTGATGGGAACAGCTACACTACCATCATTGAGATATTTTGTGTTTACAGGAGCTGAGGTTCTGGGTTGTTTATTTTCTTGTATTGCAAGTCTGAGATAGCTAGATCTAAGAAAAAAAAACCCCAACCCTATACATTCTCTAACAGGTGATAAGGGAAATGGGACATGAGTTAATATGCGCTAAAGGCAGGGTTTTCTATGTTTACGATTGCTTAAGAAAACTTAGTATTAAAGATCGACCTGTTAATAGTTTTGCAGGAGTTTAATTTCCTGAGTCAGGTGTTCCCTGAAAAATTGTTGTTTAAATAAGAGAAAATGCCCAGACAAAAAAAAAAACAACAAACCACCACCAACAAAACCCAAACCCCCCCCCACCCAAAAAGAAAAAAAAACAAAAACCAAAAAACCCCCACTGTTGTGGTTTGGAGGACAGGAAGGGGAAAGAGCACATATTTGGGAAATAAGCAGTGGATAGAAACAGTAATTGGACAGCGTAACAGAATGCCAAGGAGCAATTAGAGTGTGAAAGCAACAGATACAGAGCTTAAGATCAGCATCAGGATGGTGTTATGCAGAACTTTATGACTACAGTAGAAAACAATAAGAAAATAGTATCATTTGACTCTGGAAACTAAGTAAAACACACTAATTTTTAAGGAAGACAATATTCCTTCATATTTGTACTTGCAACAAAAAGTAAACTCCAGGGCAGGGAAGGAGATGTGTTGAACTAAAGCTGAGACATGATTCTCAGTGGCTCTCCACCCTGTGGACCAGCTCAAGAAGTGATGATGGTTTTGCCAGTGAAGACAGTTACTGGCAGCAAGGCAGTAGTGAATCTTGGCAACTTCAATTTCCAGAGGCAAAGAAGTTTTGCTGAACTTTCTTCCCACACATGCATGGAATTTCTTTGATTTAACAAGGTGCAAGTAAGTCACAGTTGTTCCCCATTCCACTCAGAATGAAGTTTTGTGGTATGAGTTTATCCACCACAATTAAGAGATTAGCATAAGTTGCGCTGTAGGGCCTCGGTGCAAAGTGCACCACTCTCTTCAGGTTTGCAGGTGCAAGACGTGTGCTACAGCCACCACCCCTAAGCCATCACTAAAAGAGTGTGATTTTGGGATATGGGGTAGGCTGTAAGTCACACAAACTGATGGCAGGAAGGCAAGAGAGGAGGGAGGACTGATGTCCTGCGTTGAGAGCTAGGAGGAGGTGGAGTGGGCACGTCATAAACAGAAGAGGAACATAGTGTGGAAGGCCTGATTTGTATTTGTGTGATATTGAAAATGGGATTTTGTCCAACTTTAAAGGTAAGAAAGGGAAAAGTAAAGTTTTCCATAGAATAAAAATAGATTGTTCTATCACCAAAGCTTGTTTGAAGTCACGTATTGATGTTTAAATATATAGGTTTTAGATGGTGCCCAAATTACATGACTGAAGAAAAATTTGAGGAGTTCTTAGAAACGGGAGACTTCTTCAGAAGAGAAAAATCTTCAGCTAATAATTCCTAAACAATTCATTTTCAGAAAGTGGGAAGTTATGTTAGCACTACCATTCAGTCTGTGCTCAGTTCTTATGCTCTTTCCCCCAGTGTGTTTTCTTGCTTCTTGTGGGAGGAAATGTGTTAGGGTATATGCCACTGCAGTTTTTAAGATCTACAGCATTTTTGGAGCTTCTTCAACAGCCTTTGTGGTTTGTTGATGCCAAACTTCCTGTCTCAATTTTAATCTCTTTTTTTCTCTATGCTTTGGTATTTGACACTTCATAGCTGGGTAGGGTTAGAAAAGTTCCCTTTAAGTCAAGGGGTTTTCTTACCTTAAGGGAAAAATCCTGATTTCTTCTTGTAGAGGAGTCCTTACTGATCCTTTATATGCAGGAGTGGTACCCTTTATCCATTTTGCACAAGGTTAGCTTAGATGTTTTCAGAAATGCCTTCTCCTAAATAAAAAAAAAAAAGACATCTGCTTTTCTGTTTTGCATAATAATAATAATTATGTAATTATAGTTCATTAACATGCACATGGTGTTTTGTTCTGTTTTGTGGTCTGATATATATAGACCTCACTACTATTTGAAAGATCATTTAAAAATAAACCATCATTGCACAAAAATCCAGAAATGTGTGTCAGGCTCTATTCAGAGCAGAATACTCAAAATTTGTCTTGGCTGGAGTTTAGCTGCTGTTTAATAGACTATTAGCTCCAATTTGCTACTGCTTTATTTGTGTCAACGCACTCTGATCTGAGCATTTTTGTGAACTGTTTTGCTCTGAATATAACTAGGAAAATATTCCAAAAATGCCATTCAGCAGTGAGATGCAAGCTGAACTTGTGTGTGCCTAGCAAGACTTGCATGTCACTAATTACAAGATCTGCTCTACCTCTGACTGAAAGCTTTCAGGTAAATCACTTTAAGTGAGAAAAAGGAAAATCTGTAGCACTTATGCAAGACCATGTTGATCCTGAGTGTTTTCACCAGAAATTTTCAAATTATTCAGAATTGTGCAGGTAATTTTTTCTGATCTTGATCAATTTTTACAGCTTTTGTATGTTTAAACATTTGGTCTTTGATTTATTAGATGTAATAGTTTTCCATTTTTATCAAAATTAGCTTTTAAAATTTGTTTTCATCCATTTTTTACCAATCCTCTCCAACTGAAGTTGCCACCCTCCACCCACCTTTTTGTCTGCTTTTTCAATGCTTATACCTTATTTCTTACCTGATTTTTAAATTATGCCTGGGCCATAGGTGAGTCAGAGCAGATTTTAATCTTGTCAGCTCCAAGTTTGAGAAGAAAGAAAAAGAGTAATTATTTTCTCTCAAGATTGCTTTCACTCAAGACATACCATTATGATGCACAGGGCAGATTACTGCAAAATCTGGATTGCAAAAAGTAGGCTGACTTTTCCTCAGGAAGAACAAAACTTAAATTTCAGATCCCAGCTTCCTAGAAAAGTTCTTTAACTGCGAAACTCCTCTATGAAAGTGGACACAAAAGACACAAGTTAACAGACTCCTTCACCTTCTTGGATCTCTATATCTGTACATGCTTCCTCACAGCCTCAAAGAAGTGAGAAATAACACAGCATCTCCTAGAGGTCCACTAAGTACATAATTGCAGTACCTAAATTAGCTGCACTGGATTATGCATTTGATTTTGGGTGAGCTACACGTGTAGTAGTGTATCTGTCATTTTGAGCTTTTCCTATAATTTACTTCCTGTATAGCGTCTTACAACTCATAAAATAGCAGACAAAATTATTTGTACAGCCCAATTTGGCTTCTAAATAAGATACCGTCTCTAAATATGGGCCTGAAATTTGCTGGCAGGCACAGCTATATTTGTTAAGTGACAGTGTCTGAATCATAGACACAGAATCATAACCATTTAGGTTGGAAAGGAGTTGAGAAAGCAACCCAGTCCATTCCCACCCTCAAACAGGGCTGATAATGAACTCTGACTTGCCTGTGCACTGCCCCAGTTGAGACCTCTGTTTCAGAAAAATGGAAATACATTTTGTGCTAGGGAAGCACCCACTGTTCTGTAGAGCTGTGAGACCCTGCCTCCCTGCCTTTCAGACTTCCACACCAAAGTCTCAAAAGAAAGTGTCTGAAGTTTCTATCCTACCCAAGAGCTGCTGGTGACTTTACCACAAAAAGGTTTAAGGAAAATTGAAGTTTCTCATGACCTCTTCCTTCTATGTAACCTGAAAAGAAAAAACGATCCAAAGATAAACAATTCTCCTTCGTGAACAATTAATTTCAAACCAATATATTAAATTTAAATTGCTTGATGTCTGTCTGACAAACTCACAAGTCCTTGAGATTGGAAAGGAAATTTTTAAAAGAATCTCCGCACTCAAAGCTATTTTAGCTATGCATAAGCTTTATGAAAAGAAAAAGAAAAATCAGAAAAGCAAGGCGAGGTATGCATTCTATTTTTTGACTGTTCTGTACCAAGGAATAAATGTAATAAAGGCTGCAGGTAGCTTTAGGCAAACAAGTTTAGCAAGGATTTTGAAACTTTTTTTTTCTGAATCTGAGAGCTCAGGGACTCTATAGTCTTTATAACGAACTTTACAAAGGTGTGGACTTTAGCCAGCTAGTGGAAAATTTTTTATAGTACATGAAATGGGAGGCGAAAAAAAAAAAAAAAAGAAAAATATTCCTGTGTTATTCAGTAAGAAACCACCACATACCATTTCTATATTCATGGTAGAAACATGTCTCTAGTTATTAGTATGATATTATATCAGTGGGCATTATGTGAATTTACATTACAATTTAACATAGTTTAGTAATTAACTTTCTAGAAAGACAGCTTCTGGATTAATTGGGGAATGTCTTATATGGAAATTTGGAAATACTTCTTCATTGACCACTGTGCTCTGAAATAATCCATTATTGGTATTATCCTTTAGCATTAACACTGATGAGTGTTTCTGCAATTAGACATTCACCTTTTTCCTCTTTGTTACCTGAGGCACAAGATTATATCAGTACTAACTTTAATCCGCTGATCAATTTCAAGCTGAAATGTTGTCTGTCTTTGCCAGCATATCTCTGATGGTCTCCATATGGACAGACTTAATCAAATCACTTTTCTGCTTTGGTGCTCAGAACCTGTTCTGACAGATCTAACTTAGTCCACCGAAACTGTTGTCCTTCTGTGTTATCTGATGATCAGTACAAATTAGACTTCCCTTACTTCTATTCTAAAAAAAAAAAAAAAAATAAATTATTCTCTTAATTCAGATGGGAGTGGGAGTGTTAGTGTGGGTCGCTTTTACTTGAAGAACCAACAGCAACAAGCTGCATATTACTTCCCTTAAATATTCTTGTGAACATAAATTGTTCTTAATTTCAGGAAGAACCAATAAGTATAAAGCTTTAAAGACAACATCATTATCTGCTAAATAAGCAGATATGTATTTCTGTGTGCCTGTATGAAATTCTGCTATTTGAATACACTGAAATAGGTACATTCATGATACTGCACTCCAATCATTTATGACTGATATATTCCATCATTTACACCATTGGTGAATATTTCTTGCTTTAACGAACACATTAAATTTGGAAAGCAGAAATCTGCATGGGTGGAATAGGTCATCATTCTGTCATGTATCTCAGAATTCAATGTTGCTATTTCCAGATTGATTATGAAGAAAAATGAAAGACGATATACCTGTTTCCCTTGTCTCTGGAATTTTTTAGCAAGTCACATACAGAATTTAAATAACATTATGTTTTTCAAGAAGCATAGAGGGAAAAAACCCAACAACTTCTTAGGGGTTGTTTGGCTGGTAGGCTTTTTCAAAAGAACACTTGTTGATTTTTTTTTTTTTTTTTGGATGGCAACAGGCAAAAGTTACTCCCTTCTTTCTTTCTCTTGACTCCTGCTTGATTAAGGTAGCTTCCTCAGGAAGCAATCATCTACTAGACAAGAATAAAAAGGAAAATCTGAAAAAGCCTCACAGGGTTAGGTGGAGGCAAAAACATGTAGCAAAAAGAGTAGTTCTTTCATTGTTAAGCTGGACAGTGAATTTCCCTGCTCATTACTGCACCCTTACAAAAAGAATTGCAGAGCCAAAAGCCTTAAATGAAAGGCACAGAGAGCTTTTCATTATTGCTCCATCAAAACAGCCCTTCTACATAATGCTTGGAAAAGTACATCAAATGATGTCAAAACTGTAACAGATCTGCACAAAGTACTCTACGAGAAAGCACTTTACCTGTGTGTTGCCCAACTCGACAGATACAAATAACAAAGGTTCCCATGACAGTACACTCTGGGATATTCTGTGGGGTCCACACCCTCGGGAGGGTTTAACTCGTTCCTATGCTTCTAAGCAGTATCAATATACAAAGAATGCCTTTACTTCAGAACATATCACTGATGAAGAAAACATGCAATGCTTGTCCCTGTCCTTACCCTTTAGTGCCAGTTAGTGCAGAAAAAGATCCAAAAAAGGGTTTATCCACACTCTCATAACTGGGAAAAACGCAGCTCCAGACAGATTCCTGGAAGTCTCCCTTAACTACAAAATCAGATGCAGTAAGATGAGTCAGAAATGAGGGGCTAAAAAGAGTTGGCTATCACACAAGGATTAGAGTGATGGGGGATTCAACAGTTCTTGGGTAAGAGAGGTAATCATTGTGACTCTCACAAGTGTTGTATGCAACAAAATCCAAGAACTTGAAGAGATTTTGAAATATGAAGATGTATGATCTTATTTTGGTTGGTTTTTCTGTTGAGTTTGTTTGTTTGTTTGTTTATTTTGTTTATTTTGAAGGGTAGCCGTCAGAAATTGTCTTGTAAGCATTTGCTGCCAGATTACTGTGAGGTTGTCACAGGCCTCTGAAGATAGGAAATTTACTAATTTGTGTTTGTTTTGAATATCAGAAACTCTTCAAAGTGAAGAGATATTACATTTGTAATGCCCATCTACACCTTCTTTCTACAAAATTGTTACTGAATGAAAATGGAAAATCTTGTTGTGAAAGGATCTTGCTGGGTTAAATTGGTGTTTGGCTTAGTAAGTAAATCTAGAAGCTTATCAGAATACTTCAGAAGATATATTAGAATTCTAACCTTGTTGTTTGTCCTGGTTTCATCCTTTTGAGATGTTAGTTTCCAAAACACGGCAAAGATTCTCTCCCATGAATATTAGTTTAGTGAGGAAGAAGGAGGAACATGATAACCATCAAACTGTCAGTTTGAAGGCAGAGGGTGAAAAATTACATAGCCAAAACCTATGGGACTGCAATTCGATGCAGCATAGTGCTAGAAATAACTCCGAAGTAGTAGAACGTTGCCCCACTGTTTCAGATTATAGCTACTCCAGGAGATGATGCTGTGCTGTGTTGAACATATCTATACTGTGCATTGCAGTCATGGATAAACAGAGGTTTTACCAGATCAACATAAAGAGATAACCAGAAAAATAAGTTTGATAGACATAGAGTAACCTGTAGTGACATAAAATTTTTCTATAATATTATCATGCAGATCCAGATTTATACAGTATATGCAAGTGAACTAATAATAGAACTTCCATGATTTATTTTGGATAAATCCATATATATCTCGAAAACACTCTCAGCAGAGCATCGTTATTACTTTATTAAATACTACTTTTGCCTACTTGGGCTTAACAAACAAATCTAATGGTATGAAAGAATTTAATTTCAGAGCTGAATGATAATTTTTCAGGCATGGTTAATTCACATAATTCAAAGTTAATTATGTTTGCAATATTAGAGAGTGCGGTAATTTTGTTCTGTTCAGCTGCAGCTCTTATTAAATCTTACGTTTTGATTAGGAAAGCCAGGCTTTAAGAGTGTACAGCAAATTTTAAAAAATGGCAATGTATGGGGAATTGTTTTTAGGCACACACTTTTGTTCACATTCACATCCTCTCTTGTGTTGCATCACTTTGCCAATCCAAAGCTGACTGAGATATCCTTAAATATTTACTTATACTTCATCCTATATGTGATTTCTTTCAATTTTTTAAGCATTTGGGAATGCTAAACTAGATGTCCCCAAGCCCTTTGATGTACTAATGTGCATCAGGTTCTTCATCTGTACTTCTTGTACCGAGCAGTATTTGCCCTGCTGTATTCCTCAGTGGAAAAGAAAGGCTTGACACAACAGAGATTCACAAAATCAATTAGGAAGTGTCAGAGACTTACTGACAGGAGATCAATTTATTTCACTGTTAGATTTGTGGCATTGATTTGGTATTTCTAAATTTGTTTACAATAGATACATTTAAGTAGCATTTAAAGGTGTGATACTCAGTACAAGCTGTATTTCTAGAAAAAGAAAGGCAGTTGGATGTGTGAAGCTGATGGGCTGTTCACAATCTGAGGCCATGTGGGAATTGTCTGATTTTAAAGGCATTCACAAGGGTTCAAGCTCCCTCCTGAGTTTCTTCTTCCTGTGTAATTTTGGTGATATTTTTTAGATTGATGTGACTAGGTTAAGGTTATCAAACTGAATATGTTATTTTCATTTGAGTTTATGTAGTCTTCCTTTAGATATATGCTATAGAACAGGAGCAAAGTCACTGTCCTTGTCTCACAGCAATACAAGGATGCTAAAAACAGCACTTTGATGTTGTCCAGTCATCCTACAGCATTAGAGTTGAAGATACATAGCTACTTCATGAAGGTGAAGCAAAAGTATGCCTGGTCTCACACTGTACTGGCAGCAACACAAATTTCTACCTCTTCAGCATAGGTACAGATCCCAGCTCTTCTCTGGGCTGGTTCTGCTATCACTGGCATTTATAGAGGCATTCATAAAACATTAGACACAAACTTCTACCTCCAACGCAAACTTCTCTCCTCCATGTGGCTGTGAACTTCCTTTTATGATGGTGCTTTTTGTGTTTGTTCATTTGGTTTTTTTGTTTGTTTTCCTTAAATTAAGCCTTTCCAACATAGTTTGTAGTTTTGACTTACTTATTTAAAAGGCTAGAGATGCTTCTAAATTTTCTTACATGAAAAACAAAGCTATAGTGAACTGTCTGTTCTCAGACTTGAGCACTTGAAAGGAAGAGGCAAAGAGCTGCCTATGCCAGGAACTGACAGAAAATAATCTTCATTGAGCAGTTTCAATTAACCACAGAATCCCTTTTTCCCTGAATAAGGCAGGGTCCTATGACAAAAGTAAAACGGAACACCATTACTCGTTAGCTGAGGGTTCATCACGTACTGATGGAGTTTTAACTCCATCAATATTCCTTGTGTGAGGGAATGAGGGAAATCTGTGTAAAATCCTGAACATGTAGCTTTAATTGTTGTACTATCTTTTGCTTTTCTTTTTGTAAAGTATTTCTGTGACGCTGTAAACTCATATTCAGTCTCGGAGTTCATTGCATGGAGCGTGTCATCAGTGCTGTCAGGCTGCAGGAGGCTGAGAAATAAACCAGGCCTTTGATGCTAGCAATTTTAATAAAGTGCTAACAGCCAGTGGATATCTGTGGACAGTGAGGATATAAGTCACTTAATGACTGCTAAAATTCCAGGCTAAAAGATTTCCACAGACCTGAGAATCCCTGCTGCAAGGAGGATTGTTATTGGGATGAAAGCCATTTTCTCTCCTTGTGCCAAATTTAATCACATAGAATCTTGTTCTCTTCTGTTAAACCTTCTTCCTCATGCTTTTGACAAAGTAAATGTAATATTTGATTATGCTTGGAAAGAACGTTAGCAGGAAGAACAGAAACTTCAGAGGAATGGCGAGATCATTTATGTGTAATTACAGCACAGTGTCAGGCCCTGGGTTGGCTCTGAATGGATTTACTAATGCAGTCATCATCTTGTTGTTCACAGTCAGCAGCCACGCTGCTGCAGTGTAACTAGAGTAATAATAAAGCCACATGTATTTTTGCAGAGGTAAGACAGTTTCCTAGAATGTCTGACATTTCACTGCTGGTGACTGGAGTAAAATGTCAATGCGCTGAACTCTGATGGGATTCTGAATATTAATATCTACAAATAGGGCCTATTAATTTTCTTTGACTTTATATGTATATATATATATATGTTTGTGTATGTATATATATGTTATTGGAAATAAATATGAAGGCATCATTAGTGGAAATGGAATTATCTGCTTAAAACAAATGATATTATCTTCCCACCTAATGTCTTTTCATAAAGGACTTGTGGAGCAGACCTTGCTCTTTCATGGCTTTTCCAGAAATTTAGTGTCTGTCTTTCAGAAAAATTTGTCCTTCCCAAGAACTAAATGTTTTGGAATTTTGAATGTTTCCAAATTTTGAATGTTTTTGAACATCCACTAATAAGAAGTGATATTTCAAAGGCAGTCCATGTGCAGTGCAGTGAGGGGTTTTTCATACTGGTGGAAACAAGACTTAAGGAACTCATCGCCTGCTCAGAACTGCTGCATTTGTCTAATGTACATTAGACATGGAGAAAACTGGAACATGAATAGATAATACTTTCCACAAGGGTGCTTTCTGAGAAGCTGGAAGAGGAGTTAACTGGGAATGGGGAAACCTGGAGTCCAGAAATTGGGTGCTGGGAAGAAATCCTAGCATTATAATAGTGTTTGTGTGCTTCTCAGATGTGATCCACCAATGCAGGGGATAATTCATTCCCCTATCATCAAACTAGACACAATGTATTGCTCATATTAATGTAGTCCATATCTACTGGGAAGTCTCTAGTGAAGAAAGTTGTTGAAGTCCTTTCTTTACCCCTAAAATATATTCTCTTTCTGTTTTTTTCCTTTAAAATAGATAAATAAGCAAACAAGCAAGAAAACCAAGAGTACTAGCTTCCTGTTTCCACAACTCATGCATGGGTATAAAAGCAAAATTATAACCTCTGGCACCAGGGGATGTTTTCAAGTCTGAGAAGAAGAAATGTTTCTCCAGTAGAATGTGGTGGTCGTTGATAAAAAGTGTCTCACACTGCGTGAGCCTGCTGGGGCTGTGCCTCCAGCTTCACTGCTCGGTTTTCACTGACAGAGTCCATGCCACCATCACCCTGGTAGGATTAGCAGAGGCAACTCTTGTGCTCAAGAGTCCGTGTTATTACATTACCAGAAAACTTAAAAACCTTTTTTTCTGCTCCTGTACTCCTCACATAGCTACTCAAGGGTGCTCAGAAAATCCAGTCTGTTGAGAAAGCTGGTTACTGCAAGAGGTTTTGTGGTTTGCATTGCTGAGCTGCCCAGTGACTTACCTGTGAGCTTAAGGAGCCTGCTCTGATTCACGTATGTCCCTGGGGGTTATCTTCTTGGTATGTTTGATAACTTGAAAGTTTGGATGAATCCTGCCAGCTAAAGTCCAGCTCCAAACTCTGCTTTGTTTCTTATGCTCAAAACCTTCAGAAGCTCTAGTTTATCATCCAGTGACATGTAATATCTAAAACAAGTGGGAACAGTCTTGGCAAGATAATTTCTGAAGCCAACTGCTTTTCACATTACACACTGTGAGAGAAATACAGATCCGAGTGGAAATAGTAAATGTCAAATGATTCTCTACTGCAATTTTCTGGCCGCTCTTGAGTGTTCCTTAGGATTTAGACAAAATGTGTTATGAAGTCTGATACACCACAGCACACAGGGCCTGGAGCTACTTTTTGGGTCATTGAATCCACTTTTCTGCTGATGAAGACAAGTGTCATCCCAGTTTAAAATCACTCAAATATTATCCTGAAATCTCTAAGAACATGCTCTGGAATATGACTCTTCTCACAACTATAAATGTCCTAAACTGAGGAGCACTTTACACACTTATTTTTGTATCCAATTTTGTATTTTGTATCCAATGTGTATCCTCCAGAGAATATATTTTATTTTCTCTGTAGCGACTAGATGCCTCAACTAAAATAAAACATCTGCCATACTAGAGACCTATATATATAAGTGTATATATATTTAGAGAGAGAGAGAGAGAGAGAGAGAAGGCAGGTCTAATGAAAGAACATATATAAATGGACAAAATCTAGGAAAAAAGGAACCTGATTATTTCCTATTTACAGATGGCTCTGCAGCTCAGTTAAATAGGGAGCCAGATTTTCAAGCATTTAGCAACCTAAAATGCAGATGGTGCCTTTGTGTTTTCAAAAGCACCTGTCTGTGCCTTAATACAGCTGTGAGTTAACTGGCTTTAAAAATCCATGTTGGAATCGGTCGTCCAGCTTATACAGGAAATCTGCAGTAAAATTAGGAATCAAGCCCTAAATCAGGTATTTTAACAATCATCTTATCTTTCTATAAAAGCATGTGAAATGACTCTTCAGATGACACATAGTTTATGAATGTGAGCTTCTGCAATTAAAGCTAGTATTCAGACAGGCTGGAGTGCTGGATCATTTTCTCAGTTCTTTCTTCCTGCAATCCTGAACCACTTTCTCAAAGTTCTCTGCAGGTTGCACTCTTTTCTCTGCCTTGACTAATCCTTTTTTGAAGTTTACCTTCCTCTTAGACCCAGAAAATGGAAAGTGGAGGTACGTTTGTATGAATTCTGGAGGGCTAGTTTTGTTGCAAGTAATTTCTAAAAGGTCTAACTGTACTTTGCTTGCTAAAAGCATAATGCATAATTATAATTCCAAGTGTACATTTAAAAATTAAACATGGCACAGGTCTTATAAATGGATTGCTTTGAAGACAGGGAAATACTGCCTTGGAAAAGGGCAGTCAAAGCTCTGTTACACACTCATTTTGGTTTTGTCTGATTCCTCTCTAAGTTTTGAACACAAATGCTTTCACGTGATCTCTTCTTTTCCCACCACTGTATAAGTACACGCAAGGTCATTCTATTGTACCTGCTTTCTTTTCGGCTGATTTTTTTATCATTTTCTGTGGTGGAAGAGATCAGGAAAGTGCTCAGAGGAGCAAGCCAACTTCTCAAGTGTCCACTAACTCAGCTCTGATTGCTAGCATTGAAAACTGCAGATGGGATGGATACACTGAAGGTACGTGCAGTGCAATTACTATAAATGTTTTATTGCTGGACAAATTTTTAGATAGCCAGTCTGAGAAATGTGTGTTAGAAGAATGAGGTATGATTTTAAAGGCAGGAATAAAACATACGTCTTCACTAATTTATCTCAAATGCAGAGGAACAATTATAGAAGCAATCCTCTGGGGACTTCACAACATTTGCTACAGACAAAGCGCCTTTCCACTAAAGCACCATATTGTGTCCTGACTGCATTCAGCTGTGTCAGCAGGTTATGTTTAAATTCCACCTAAAAGTGAACTTGGGGTCTAGGTATATTTTCCTCTTAATTAACCTGCATAATCTGTTTTTGTACATAATTCATCCCTTCATTTGCATTTTAATTAGGGAGCATGCAAAATGTCAAGTCTAATTGGCTCAGGAAGACGTGGTACAACAAAGCCCTGGACTAAATGTAGCTGTGGGCAGTGCACTGAACAGCTGGTTTGCAGTTCAGGTTAGGGCTTCAGTACAGGTAAGGGGTTTCATTCACCTAGTTTTCTGTGAATAAATGTATCAACACTAATTTCACAGGAAGTAAAACTGGGGGACCTGCAGACCCCTTCTTTCTGCTTTTTGATGAGATGTAGCCTGTTTCCTCTTGCCTCCATGCAGTCCAGATGCAGTCCTCTTACCCTGATTGACTGAAATCCTGGTCTCTTTTTTTCTGACTCTTCCCTTTCTCTTCCAGTTCTCTCCAGTAATCTTACAACAGCTATAGAAGGAGAGAAAAAATTCAGACTGGGCTCCCTAACATATTTTAATGAAATTTTCACTTACCAGCTGGCTGAGAGTTGATGTTTTGGAGTCCTTGCAGGGGCTCTGATCTTCACTGACCCATTCAAACTTGCCACTTCTTATTCTCTCAAGAAAGCATCTGGCCCTAGTAAGCCATGTTAGCCTTGCCTTCACTGGAGATATCCACAAGAAGGGTCACAGGCTCTCCCCCGCCGGGGCATGGTGCACACAAGCAGTGTGCAGAGATGATTCAATGTGCTACTGTGAGCTAGGATGAAGCCATCAGGCTGCCAGTGCTCCAGGATGTGCATCTGGGACACATCTAGTGGCAACCAAGCTGTATGTGGACTCCACCTTGTGAAATATATTTTATTGTGGAAGCCATCATAAAAGAGTTTAATTCCAAGTACCTCCTGTTGTAGCTTACTAAGGAGGATAACTATAGTTCATTTGAATCTGTGACATTATCTGGTTTTCTGTTAATTTTTTTTTTCTTCTCAGTTCACTCTCTTGTCCTCACATTTCATTATTCCCCACAGATGTTTTAAAAAAGTATATACCATCTGAAAGAATTGTTGATAGGTTTGAGGATATGTTGGAGTGTTTTCATTTCCAGGTGTGGGAAGAGTAGGGTGCTTGGTAGGTAGATGAAAAGCCTTTGAAAGTAGGAATGGAAAATATGTTATAGATTTGTTTCTGCTAGAATTCTTTTCAGATTTCTGGAACGAAACATTCTGTGTGTAGCTGGAAAAAAAGAGTAACACTCAGAGACAACTCTTCTGTAGTTAAAACATTTCATTGAAGTTTTCTCAGACTGAAAACACAGCATAGTGCTCTTACAATTTTGTTACACTGTGTTTTTCCTTCAGTGCATGTCATTATGTGATTGTGTAAAATTAACAATGAACTAGGACATCTGCATTATTTATAAAAATTTAACATTCTGCCTCATGAAGTATATAAAATATTTTATATTTTACTTATTTTCTTTGTCGTTGCTTTTTTGGTTTCGATTAAGGGACATATTTAAATCTCCTCATTTACCTTTTTTCTTATTTCTGAAATTACTTTCCCAGTGTGAATAAGAAGGGATGAAATTGAGTCTCCTTATTACTCATTCATGCCTAGTACATTCTTACCAAATTCCCTAGCACGTTCATATAGTGCAGCTGGCATTTTTGACAACTTTTTTGATGTGTTTCATGTTAATATATTAGACTTCAATAAAGGCTTAATAAATATAAGGTTTCATTAAGAAATATCTGATCTAAGAAAAGGGCTTCAAGGTAGGTTTTCAAGCAACTTGGTGACAGGCACAGTCGTGAAAGGAGTTAATTTGTAGTTGAGCAACATCATAGAAAATTACATTGGGTGAAAAAATTGCTTTAAAGATTTGAATAATTTGTACTAACATAGGCAAATATGTCTGAGATACGATTTTTCAAAGGTAGAGGTAGAACCTATGTGACTGCTAACAGCTATCTTATTCAGATCAGACACCACTGAGGGTTATAATTTAAATGTGTTAAATAAACAAACTTCTTTTTGACAAAATAATCCAAAACATAAACCTTAAGTCTATGAAGGATCATAGGGAGGATGTGTCACTCGCAGAAATCATTTAATATGTGGGATTATTGTCAAAGGCTTTGGAGGTCTGTAGGTTGTCTGCAATTGCTGCTTCATCAAAATCCATTAGGATGGAAAAAAACAACCCAAAACCAAATCCAGGTGTCAACAGGAAGAAAGTACTCTCTGTGAAATGTAAAAGACATCTCCTGAAGCTGCCTGGTGAACCTCCTCTGAGGAATACTGATTAATATTTCGCACAAAATACAACTTAATTGCCCCTTTCTATTGTTCTGCTTACTTAGCGCTCGAAAAAAACAAAAACAAAAACAAAAACAAACTAAAAAAAACCCGTTCTGCCAACAAAAGCTGCTGTCCACAGACCAGACACTTTGGCTGTGTGTTGAGTGATTGGAGATAGACACAGCTCTCACTATCAGAAGCTGGCACTGACAGTAGACAGACTGGAATAAAGCTGCCATTATTATATTTTTAATACCATATTGGATGTCACTTAAATGGAAAACCGTTAGCTTTTATAAACTCATGTTTTATTTCAAATAAAATAAATCTTTGCCTTTGGGCTATATTTAGCCTTTTGTAGCTGGAGGCTCGAGATGTGCCAATGTACATACACTGAAAGATGTTCTTCTTAAGGAAAGAAAATGTAGACCCCTATGTTTTGTAGAAACCTTCTTGCTGTTCCAAAGATCTATAGGTCAGTAGGCTGGCAAAATCTAGACACACAGTGGAGCTGGAATAAAGTATTTATTTCAACATTAGACAGGAGAATTAATAGAACTTGAACTGGATTTAATTTAAGACATGCTCTTTCAGTTCCTGTATTTACAGGATGCCAGCTGAGAAGTGGCAGACAGTTCAGTGCTGTACCGAGAAAGTACAAGCTCTCCAGTTACAGTCCCGCCCTCGCTAATCCGTACCAACAGTTCTGAAATATATTCTATGTAACCTGGCTTCTTTGCCCTTTCTCTGTTGCTTGGATTGTTATTCAACAGGAAATGATAAGTTATTGAGACAAACTCTGATCTTTGTTATGTCAATCCAAATCTAGTGTTGCTCCAATGAAGGAGATAGCTTAAAGAAATTATCTTGGACTTAACCTTGGCCAGTATCTTTAGGGTTTTGTATGTAGATAGCCAAGAAATTAAATTCTACAATCCAGAATAGAAATTATACTAATAAATTTAATTTACAAGGAAGTAGGAGCTATAGACTGAACATTTTTTTTATGTCCTAGGTTTTAGGTGGATGGCGTCTTCATTGGTGTAAGTCCATGTGCTGCATTGAAGGGGAACAAATGCGGAGCAAACTTGATCTTTTCCTGAAGATATCGTGATGCAGAAAGTCTTGTCATTGCTGTAAATTAATATAAAACCAAGAAGTTATTAATATTGTAATTAAAATCTTACCACTGGCATGAAAATTAGTTATAATAATTATTATAATTATTACTATTAGTATTATTAGTATTATTATTATATCACAGGGAAAGAAAATACAAGAAATAGCTTTATGACATAGAGGAAATTGTTGGAATGATAGTAGGGTTTAAATTTGTGCCTCTGGCTACCTGCCCCACTTTCTGCTCTAAGATTTTCATTTCATTTTGCACCTTGTGTCCCCATTTTCAAGGTCTCTGCTGTAATGCCAAGGCCTGTGTCCCTCTGCACAAAGCCAAATTGCCTCATCGCTAAGAGAGGGACATAAGTATTCCACCATGTGTAGAATTACTTCTTGTTACTACATTCTGCAGAGAAAATGTATACTTTACAAAGATAAGCCAAGGTAAATCAAATTAAGAATAGCCACCTGGACCATAGAAAAAAATAAACAACCTGTATTTACAGACAAAAAAACTAAAAGAAAGCTCCAGACCAGATCAGTACAAGATCAGAGCAAGCAAGTCTGACAGCCCTCAACCCTGAGACAGTGTAAAGCTAATACAAATGCAGTGGCATGTTATGAGGTGTAGAAATAGTTCATGCACTGGCCTACAAGTCTGCAGACTCAAGGGAAAGTGCAGCAGTTCTGCAGGTTTAATAAGTCCAACAGCATTAGCAGTAGCTGAATGTTTTCTATTATTTTTTCCACTTAGAGACCACCTAACATCACATTGTACTTTTCCACCCCTTTTAAACAAACTCTTTGTCACAGTCCATGTGCTATACAATTTCATAAGCATGTGCAATTCACAGTAGACATAAAAGTATGTTTTCCCATAACAAATTAATGGAAATAATGCAATAGACTTGTTCAGTAGTACCCAGGGCAGTTTAAAGGTGTGGAAAGTTTGGTTTTAAAATCTCCTATGCTGTCTTCACTAGAGGAGGCTCCCTTTGAAACTCACTTGGTAACCAGAATTTTCTTTGAGGTCTACTATAAAAACGTGTTTCTATTCTGATACAATTTTCAGCTGCCAGAGCACATATCAAGTATCTTAATTTTAGTTACTGTATTGACATCTGCTTTGCAGTGTTATTAACGTAATAAAGCTCAGTGCAAGATCCTATGGATTGGAAAAATATGTTTATTTTTGAGGCTTTGAAGCAAGTCAATTTTATGTTTTCACACTCTCTTGCTCACATACTGGTGAGAAGCAGCCTGTGCATGTCCACATGGCCTGACCAAGGTCACTTGTGCACGATACAAAAGATGAGCACCAGCTGTTATGTCCTCTGTATCTCCAGAGCTCCTCTCGACTGCCAATGACAGACTTTGGACAGACAGGCCTTTCTTCTCCTTCAGGAGCCACCAGCAGTTTTGGGGTAGATCTCTGCTTCAGATCTGGCTTATTTCAGCCACCACAAATCTTAAGGCACATCGGTGTCCACTGTCTGTTTCTCCTATTTTGGCATATGTGTGGAACACATGTCTCCTGTCTCCTCTTGGCAGGCAAATGGGAGGGAGCGATGCACGTCCTGTGCTGCAGCCTTGCTGCCACCCTGTTAGAGCCAGGGTGCTGGCTCCTTTGCTGATGAGTTGTCTGCTTTTCAGACTGCAGCCTTTTTGTTTTGACATCAAGAACATGTTTCCTCAGTTTTGCCGACAAAAACAGTGCCCTGGGAACAGTGTCCCTTATTACATGGCCATTCTTTTAAATATTTTTCTTTCCTTCCCATACTTACATATACACATTTCAGTTCAGACTTCCTTCTTTCTTCCTTGTCCAATCTCAGTATTTCTTTTGAATCTCTGCTGTGTAAGTAAAACAAAACACCAGTTTTCCTCAGTAAACCCTCTTCTTCCCTAAAAACTTAGATTTATGAAATCAGTTACAACTCTTTTTATTGCTGGGCGGCAGCTTCTCAAAGGTCATCACAGGTAAAATAAAACCAGAAGATAGCACAAAGGAAATGCGTGCTATAGTCAGCACAGGCAAGTCACATGTAATTAAATATGATCGTAAAACCAAATAAATTAATGTCTTACAAAAACATAACCTTGCCTACAGGAAAAAGCTCATCCACATACTGTATAATGGCTGTTCAGTAGCACTCTTATTGTCACTTTCTTATTTTCTCAGTGATTGCATCCATTTGTTGGGTCTTGGCTTAAATTAGATTGTGAAAGGTCTTAGGGCAAGGACATGTCGTTCTATACATCTGAGCCATGACTGACACAGTGTCACCTCACTTTCGACAGGTTTCCCAGGAATTGCTGCAATAGCAATAACAACAATTAACACCAATATTAACATTTTACCTAGTAGGATTACAACATATATGTCTTAATACATATTTGTTGTTTTAATTCCTCGAAGCTTGGTTAATATGAGTTTCTTTACTTTTAAAAAGCTTAAAACTTTAAGCAATTTTGGCAATAGTGAATATTTTTCCAAATGTTGTTAGCTCTGATATTGCCCCTTTATTTTACAGAAAAATGCCATTGCCATATTTAACCATTCTGAAAAATCAGTCTATAGATGGCTACATTTTTATTTTCTGTAGTTATTTACTTTTTCTATTGATTACTCGGGCCAGGAGACTTGTAGTAAACTTGTTTCAGCTGGCTAAACAAGAGAACTTCTCTGTGATAATCTTCTGTTCAGTTTTTCATGGTTTGTTACATTCCTATGTATGACACAGTTCGGATTACCAGCTGGGGAAATATACATTTCAGGTTTATCCATGTTAGACACTCTTGTGTGACTCTTGAGCAATGGGATTTAAATGTAACTGTGCCTAAAGCCTTTTATGTGAAAACAGTGTTAGAGTTCAGACCATATGAAGACAAAGTTTAGAGGCTATTGCACTGAGAAAACAGCTTGATAGATTTCATAAAAATCCAGAATATGAAAGAAAGAAAATCACAGGTCCACTTCCAGCCCACTGAGAATAAAAGACCACTATTGAATGCTTTCACACAGCTAATATTGCTTTAGTTTTTTACAGATATGTAATCAGAAAATACAAGAATGTCTTCATAGGGGCTCTTTGCTCACCCTTCTCTTTCTTTAGGAAAAGCTAAATATGTATTCCTGTAATGTGTAGCTGTGCCGTTGCAGCGTACAATTGACTTTCATAAATCCTTCAAATTTTTTATCTGTTTCTAAAGGACTTTTCTATTAATCCTTTAAGTTCTTAGATTGCTGTTCAGTTGAAAGCTTTTTCATTCTGTGTTAATTAAACTCAGTAGGATGGAAGAGAGACACTTCTGCCGAGCAAAAGTGATCTAAGACTGCTGTGCACTTGTAAAACACTGCAGATCTTGAGATAGTTTAAATCATTTGAACATGTCAGGGGGCAAACGAGGGTGACTATCATCAAAGTACAGGGATAAACAGCAAAACAAATAATTAAATAAGTAAAGCTATTTGAAGCACTTATTTGCTGTAGACTAGTGTAACAAATGTTCAGCAAATGGCAAGTTTAAATCGAAAACATAAGAACAGAAGCACTGAAATCCCTTCCAGGTGTTCTCTGCTGCTCAGCCAGCACACAAGAGCTGGAAAACACTCTGAACAAAATACCTCCCAAACCCCCACCAGCTTTAGCCCCCTAGCTGTTTTCGTACTCTGAATTGGCTCACCACTTACAGGTATTACTCAAAGAAATACACATTTTCTCACACTGTTTGCCACCTCTCTCCCACTTACTGTAATACTTCAAAGCAGTTAGTCTAAAAATGTCCCATGTGCTTTGACCTGCCTAGTACATTTTTGCTTCCAAGTAACAGTTCTGCACATTTTGGGGCCATTCTCTGCTTTATTTTTTTTCCAGAATGGCAGAGAAGATCTGTGATCTTTTCGTATCCCCTGAAATTCCTGCCTTCTGATAGGGAGAACAGATGCTTCAATGTTTTTTCACCCCTCAGATTCGCTTCAGACAGCTTCAAGTCCACACAAGCTTGAGGGAATACATCCAGCTTCTAGATCCCACTTAGACTAATAGGCAAATGTTAGACAGAAGTTAAATATGTTTTTTATAATAGGCAAATGTTGGAACAGAAGTTGCATATGTTTTTTATTACAGAAATACTTTCAAATTCATGACATATGAAATAAAAATTTAATTAATCCATAGTTCTCCTGATCTAGTGGAAATGTGATCATTGTTATCTTGAGATAGTGTCAATTTTCTGCACAGTGGCTAGTACAGAGCTATGTGATCATGACATTGTGCTCAGTATATAAAGGGGGAGAAGAAGTAGGAATGGGGGGGACATTTGAAGTGGTGGTGTTTGTCTTCCAAAGTCACTGCATGACTGTGAGATGGGGCCCTGCTCTCCTGGAGATGGCTGAACACCTCTCTGCCCATAAGAAGCAGTGAATTAATTCCTTGTCATGTTTTGCTTGTGTGTGCAGCTTTTGCTTTCCCTATTATAATGCTTTCATCTCAATCCACGAGTTCTCCACGTTTTACCCTTCCCATTCTCTCCTCAGTCCTGCTGGTGGGGCAGTGAGAGAGCACCTGCGTGGGGCTTGGCTGCTGGCTGGGGTTAAACCATGACACATTGTCGTCTAAATAGGTATGGGATAAGCGTTGCAGGAAAATTTCAAACCATTTGTATTTTTCTCTGAACTGAAGTGACCCAGATATTATGGAAATATTTGAGATATTTGCTCTAAGTCTGGTACCTTCAGTCTTCTGGGATTGAAACAGTCCTAAAATTCCTCAGGATATAGTTCTTATGCTATTCTAAACTCTTTTAAGGATCAGCTCTAAACATGATAATATAAAGCCCAAAGTCACATAGAACTTACATGCAGACTTAATATATTTAAAGAAGTCTACTAAATCAGCGGGATATTCAAATACTGGACTGTTAATACATGTATATCCAGTGTGTGAGCCGTGAATTAACCTCTGACCGTGCTTTGGAAGTAAAAGGCGTCAGTTTGCTTTTCTGCTTACTCCTCAAATACATCTCAGGTTCTGTTTCTTTCTGCCCAGTCCTGGAAATACTGAAAGATATGACTGGGCAGAGCCTTAGGCCCAAAGGTTCTTCTCATGTTCATCTACTTCAGTTTTAGATTTCTGTAACAAATAGGATTTCTCCAAATCCTCTGAGGAATGGATTATGTTACAATCTTTCCTAGGCACATTTTCCTTATGTTAAATTTATCTCTTTCCTCCATTTATTTTTTTGCTACAGTAAACACAATTATCTTACAAACCCATAGAGAAGTGACTGCAGAGTTTTTCCTAGCAAAATTCCATGTAATGTGTACTGAGACTGTGAGTTCGACTGCACTGGGAAACACTATGCTGCAGCAACTTTTTGTTTTGTTTTGTTTTCCTGTTCTTTCTTCTCTCTTCTGGTTCTTGCTTTAAGATATATTTTTCTTTCTCCTTCGTTTGTGAACAATGCATTTCACCACCAATGTTGACAAGCAAACATTCAGCAACTATACAGGATGGGTAAAGAGGAAAAAAAAAGCAGCAAACAGCTACCTTCCTGCTGCTGTCAGTTATGAGTTATCGATTTCCAAGGAAATAATTAAATGATGACAGAAATATGTGCAAACAGAAATAGATCTGCTCCCCGCTTCCTCACCCACAAAATATATTCCATAGCATTTCTCCAGCACACAATCTCAGCACTTACTGCCTGAAAGAAAATCACATGCTTCTCCAAAGAAAATCAAGGTTTTAGTATAGTACAGTCAAATTAAAATGTCTGGACAATTACACTTTTTCATAGCAAAGCATGAACCATTTAACAGACAGACTTCTTTGTACTCAATACCCTGGGGCACACTGATCCTCTGCTGAAGTCCCTGGTCTCATCTGCTGTAACTGCATGTGTCACAGCCTTCTTTTAGCTTATTATGTATATTACTTGGGTTGCTACAAGGAATTTGTGCTGTAGGAGTTGAGACCAAATATCTTTGCCCAGTTTTTCATTTTAGTTCATGTCAGTGCTGTCAGAGCAGCAGGAAGGGGAAGAGGCAACTGGACCTCTTTTCTTAACTGTGCATCTGGACATACACAGAGACTCCTGTAAAATTAGGCTGTGTTTATGCTAGGTAAAATTTGAATTTTATTATATAGAAATTCCAATCTTTCCTATGCCCAGAAGGCTATTAGATCTTTAGTGATGGGCCAAAAATTTCAATTCTGAAATTGACTAGGATTCAGTATCTGCAAATGTCTTTTCAGCTTAAGGAGTCATCTTCATTTGTATTTATTTCATGCCTCTCAAAAGTCATACCATGCCAGAATCTTGTATATTCATAATGAATGCAATGAAAACATGTTTCTCCTATGCCTGAATGCATTCATTCATGCTGACAGAAAGAATTTACTGATAAAGGAAAGAGAAGTGGAATGATTACTTGGAACAGAAGAGGTACCCTGCTTAGGCTTCTTTGTGTGACTGATGCTCTGTCTTGTGTTACACTTCAAGCATCCTGAGGGAGACAGCTCCTGGTAGTTCAAAGGTGCTGGTGATCTCTATTCAGTCAAACCTCTAATCACACAGAATTCAGGTACTTTCAAACTGTGTAAGTTACCTAAGTCTGTAAGTGAGCAATGTTTAAAAATCGTAGGAAAGTACTGTCTATCCCACAAGCTTCATGGATAAACCTTGAAGTGGGAAAAGAACTCCAAAAGCATGTCCTGTTATCAAAAAGTATCTTTATCCTTAACAGAATAGAAATAATTTACTTTTTTAAAAGCTAACTCAGGCATGTAACTTCTAATGCTTACCTACATTCAATTTGAGATTTTGAAAGCCCAAGAGAAAAACTCCACATCATTGCCTAACCTGTTTGGTGACTAAGCTCTTACCAAAAATTGTCTCTGACTACATAAAGCTGTGCTTTTGCAAAGGCCCATCTTCTGTCTTTAAAAGGCAGAGCATCTGGGTTCCCATCTTTTGCTACTTATCACCCCCGAGCTGGATGTTCCTTCAGTTAGGTCCCCTGAGAAGGGCCCAATCTGGTAGCTTGCTTGCACACGCTTAATACGTACAGATAGCTACAAACCTCACATAAGCCACATCAGTCTTGGCCATATTTAATTAGAAATGATGCTAGCAGGACAGAAGAAGAGAGTGCTGCTGCTCTTCTTCTATTTTAATTGGATTTTAATTAGGCAAATTACCTAACTTAAAAAGAGCAAAGCACTGGAGTAACTCATGAGTATCTTTATTATCATTATTATTAGTGCTGGCTTTTGTTACTTTTTTGTAGTGGTAATTTTTTTTCTCTGTTAGTAATATTGCCCTGTTAAGGTAAGTCTGGTTTTCAGTTAAAACTTATTTCAGTGTCTCTTTTGTTAAACTTGATTAGTCTTGTTTACACTGAACACTGTGTGTGAAAAATCCATATTAAAGCTCTTCCAGATCCATCCTCCAGCAGCTTGGGTTCTAAAATATTTGAGGATACCGACAAGCAAGTTATCCAAGCCTAGAAAGAGGTGGCAACAAAAGAGTTGGAAAGGCTTTTTCTTTCAACCCGAGCATAAAAAAAAATGGGCATAGCCTGACACATGAATGAGCAACTTGTGCCCTTTCATGTGTTCTCAAATCCAGATTATGTTTTCTTATTGATAATGGCAAGCAAAGTATTGAGAGCTGATCTGATCTGCAGAGGGTCCGGGTGATTAGGAACCACCAGATAAGCTGTGCTATAAATTCTGTGCCACATTACTAACAAAACGGTGCTGATTCCACTCAAAAAATTCTGTGCTGCTCTGACCAAAATGTACTATGCTGTGCTAATAATAAAATTCTGTTTAAAAAATAAAGTTTTAATGGTAGCTACTACTTAATGCTATCATCATTCTGCTCAGGGTCCTCAAAAGATCCTCTCTGTTCCCATTGTGTCAAATGACTCACCTGTCTTCTGCATGGTTATAAGAAGGAACTTAAGGTTATGAAATGCTTTAAGCATTACAAATATACTTTTCAAGATATTCCTGTTGTTCCAAACCTATTTGTGTCTAGACATGGAAGTGCATTGGTGGTTATTCTGTGTATGGTACTCTGAAAAACAAAATTAAAATAAAAGGAAATAAAATCAGCAGCAAAAACAAACCCTTTGACTTTAGCAGATTTAATTTGAATCTTTTCTTCATCATTAAAAAAAAATAGCCTTTTCTTTCTTGCTGCCATCTATGCAGATTCTAGAATCTGTCTCCCTGTTACTATTTTTGTGACAAAAGACTTTCTGAATTTTATAATTCTTGAGTTCCATGTCAATCACCTCTTGTATTTCAGTTCTAAACATAAATGTTAATGAGCTAATTGCACTGTTCAAAAGATCTTCTATTGAAAATAAATGTTCACTAGTAGGTGTGCTACTTTCTATGTTTTATAAATAGGCTTTAGAACTTAATGTAGACAATTCTAGTTGCTATTTGCATATGTAAATCTACCTGCTGAGTAGTACATAATTACATAATAGTTCCTTTATTGCAAGTATGTCTTTCCAGTTAAAATACTAATTAAGACATTGGCATGTAAACATTCTTTGCATAAATCAACAGCTAAAATTTCCAAATATATTAAGTATTTTTTTAGATGAAAATCAAAATATGCTCTGACAGAAATTCATCCTAAGTCTTAAAGAATTTGTAGAATTTGGGGTAAATGTTATTGATATATCTATTTTATTTCATGTTTGGATAGATGTCCTTCTGTTAATCTTGCAGATTATGCCAGGCTAAGACAGGTTGATCATGCTGAACATCCAGCACACAGATGTATCTTTCCAAGTAAAAGCAGAGCAAGTGCCTGCACAAGTACTTCTTGCAGATGCAGTAATTGTTTATCAAAAAAATGAGTTTTGCTTATCACCAGTAACTGCCCAAAGAAGAGCGACACTCAGCACAAAGCTGCTTTACTGCATTACACAGCAGTAAGTAAGTAAGTAAGTACTCTAATGAATGAAGTAAGCTCTTCATTTTGGAGAGTCTCTGCGGAAACTGAGGTTTGTTGTAAAGAAATGAAGTCAGGTCTCAGTTATGTTCAAGATGCATGAAAATCTGTGTTGCCAGTGAACACATCTGTCTTCAGAATCTCTTGTGAAAGGCCATGCACTTTTTGAAAACTGACTTCTGTGGGGTAACCAGCAGACAGTGAATGTGGAGGGCAGTGGAAGCAAAAGGGGAAATCACATACAGGCAACAGGGAAGACCTCATGAATATTTTTGGGTTTTCAGTACTGGAGGAAAGGAACAGTATCAGCCTCTAATTCACTTTCTTTGAGCTCGTGCTATGACAAGGTTTCTGGGCTACCAGGAGATTTTCCCAAATTCTCAATTATTCTGAACATTGCCATCCACATTGCCTTGGTTCTATCACTGCCATTCTGTCACTGGTGCTGTGCAGCATTGCAAAACACATATGTTGGAAAATGTTCTTAAATGTGAAACAATGGCCCACACAGTTATTAACGTCAGCCTGCTCAATGGGAATACAAAATGTTCTTTTTAGTTCACCCATTAATCCCAACTCTTTTAAGTCAAGCATTGGCATACTATTCTGCATAAACAGAATAGATTATTTTTTTCCCTCAAGTCTTTGTTCTAATCTTTGGTGTTCTATGAGGGAACTTAGTGATGCAACAGTGATAAACTATCTCTGCAAAATGATCGTACATATGATCAATCAGACTCAGCATGCTTATACCATGCTGTAGACATGGCTCATTAGCATGCTACTCTCAATGCCTAGCGAAGGAGTTACCAGATCCTCTGCTGCTATGTATCACTATCATTCCTTTTTAATTTACTAGTAATGCCTAATTACTCTTTCATAGAAGAAATATTTCTAATTCGCACTGTTTTAGACTTGGTAATATTTTATCTTTGCTAGTATTTCATTTAAGTACCTACATATTTCCTCCTCATTCCCTTCTCCCCCTGCCTCCTCTCGACACACACACACACACACACACTCACATTCACACCCACACACACACACACAAAAGCCCAAAGTGTGAACTGTGTTGTTAAAGCACAGCAGCAGCAGAAGTCTTGAGGGAGGGATGTGTCTGCAGGTGCTGTACACACGCTCAGCAGGATGTAGATAAACTGTCTGTACAAAATTGACAGATGTAACTTGGTACAGTCAGCAGTGAACAGGATTTTGGTTCTGGCTGAACAACCTGCAGCCTTAGAAGGGCTCTGCAGATGTTAGCAGCCCGCTACAATTTAGGAGGTGGGTAGGAGCAGACTTGCTTCTTTTTTGTCACCATTTTTGCTACTTCTAGTCTATTTCTGTCAGAACTTGCAAAACTAGTCACAGAGTGTTAGCAGTGAGGTTGTGACAAATAGATTATATGATATGGACACTGGGGTGCCCTTTCTCCTGCAGAAGCTGCTTTCACAGACTTTAGGCAAACAAGAGTCAGAGTGGCTGTTTTCTTGTTCACATATTACAGACCTACACCACTCCCTCTATCAAAGTGCAAAAGTTCCCTAATTTGTCATTTCCCACTTAACAGTATCTTTAAATATAACACTAGCTACCAATGAAAAAACTGAGACTATATCCATCTCTGTGAACTCATGAGGGAAGCACCACACTGCTGAGATGTAGTTGCTGTTAAATCACCATTCCATTTTTACCCTTGGGCCTTTTTTCCCAACATGCTATTTTAAGTCTTTTGCCTTGTAAGCAATAATCACAGAGCTCAAATCAGGACTACCTGTGACACTTTTATTTTTTTTGCCTCTCTTACATGGCCAAGATTATAAAACACACAACTTTTTACACTAAAGTGTTAGCTTGAAAGCAAGCTAGGAGAAATTTTTCAGGTGAAGAACAAAAGTTGAGACATCTTTTAGTTTCAGATTGTGCTGCTATTTGGCATCAATATAGTTGTTATGCTACTTGGATGCCATAATACTCTAATTATACATTGAAACATTACTATACTTAGCAAGTTTATTCTCCGAAATATTTGGGAGTTTTTCTCATCTATGAAGCAGAAATAAACAAGACGCTCCCAGCAGAAGCAAAACCATTGTATAGAACACAAAACCAGATTCATCAAAGAGCTGTGTCACTTATGTTCATCTGAGATCCTTGATGCAGGTTTATTATTTTTGACAGTATGTGTATTATTACTACTAATTTTAAGATCTTGATTATTGCTATGGCTTGTACTATGAATATTACTGCTATCCTTGATAATGACCCATTGTTTTTTCGTCCTTGCTTAAGCTTAGCAAACTTCATCCTAGAACCTTTATTGATGTGTTGTGATGAGAAAGAAAAGAAAAAAAAGAACCTACTGATTAAGCAAAACATTTGCAGTGACTACTAACTCCTCCAGGTTCTTCAATCTGGTGTTAATGTTGCATTAAATTTCTGCTTGCTTTAGTCTTCCTTGACCAAGGAAGACTAAAGGAATTTTTTCTGAAGCTAGATTTTGTTGGATATGTTTTGCACTAAATTTTTAGAAGCCCATGGATTTTCAGTCCATATCTTCCTCAGCCTGTGGCTCCTTGATTTGCATCTTCTGCTCCAATGGATTTAAAAATTTGTCCTGACATTTCACTATTTTCAACATATGAACTTACCCAATGACAACTCTGTTGACTTTTAAAATGAATATCTAAAAGAGTGGTACATTGTACCCAGCTGTTAGTAACATGGTCTTAGTGCTCTGTGTTCTTCTGAGTTTTTTTCCTGATATTATATGACCACTAATTTTAGCTAGTAATAGAATTAGCAGATTTAATAGAAGGAGCAAAAGTACAGACAAACTGCAGGTGTAAAACAATTTATTCCATGGTGCAAATCTCAGATGGCTTGCATAAGATCTCTAGGCTTTAGGCAAGATATAGTATGTTGAACTAATAATTATGTTGGATGTACTAATGTACCCAACTAAAACACTGTGGAAATTTTTCCATTCTTTAATATGAATTAGAGTCTGAAACTGTCTCAAACCACCACGAGCATGACCTAACACATACTCAAATTCGGCATAGCTGACTGTGGAAAATCGTGTAGGCATGGGTTTTTTAGAAGGATAATACACTTAAAATTAATTAAAATTGTTTTTCCACAGGGTCTGGGATACACTTCTTTCCTGCTCTGATTATTTCCATCTCTATTAAAATGGCATAAATTCATCAGCTGTTACATTTACTGTTTATCTGTCACATCAAGCACCAATAAGTTAAAGTTGGCAAATGTTGTTATATTCTGTAGGCATCAATTCTCTGAGACTTCTTTTCACATGTTTTCTTCATTCTTTTTGTCGACACAAAGGCTGCATCTTATGCCCAGACAAAATTTTTTAGTCAGCCAGTCCATAAGATATCTACGTTATAAAGCATACAGACGTTTTCACTTGACATTAATGCCACCCCAATTCTCCAGTGTTCTCTGTTGCTGCTGTGGCAGATATGGCAGAAGTTGAACAAGAGCTGTGAAATGCAGTCACTGAACCATGGTGGACTTACTGGCTCAAGTCGAACTTCATCTGTGATCAAAATAAAGATGCTGGGCTATGAATGGCAATGCTCAGCTGCAAGAGCACGTGTGCTTTTGTGGCTTTGACAGAGTGGTAACTTGCATAGGATCTGGTTGTTACATAGAAAATTCCTGCACAAGATTAGCCAAAGATCATCTGTGGGCAGCTGGGCACCTGTATAGCCTGGGCCTTAAATGGAAAGGTAAAATGGAAGCATTGTCACATATGGGTCCTTATCTACTCTGATGGGACCCTCAGATATTGTGTGCTGAGGAAGGGAACTGAAGCTCTGTACTGAATTACCGCACCTTTGAATATTTAACCAAGCTTTTTTAGAGAGAAGTGAAGACATTCATTGGAAAAGTAATACTGATTCCTCCATAGTCATAGAATAATAATTTGAAGTATTTTTTGTGAGAAGATGAAGGTGCTGAATATGCTTTTTTCTCTTTCCTACCAAAGCTCCAAGAAAAGATCTGTTTATAGACAGATTATGTAGATGGAGTATGTAGACTCCTCCTCACAGTCCCCTAATTAGTTTTGGCCAGTCTTTACATAAGTACAGGAACTATCTGTATGGATTAAAGCACAGTTCTCAGGAGGAAAAATAAGAGGAACCTAAGAACAGGCCAAAGTCTTTGGCAAAACTGAAGGAATAGAATGTATATTTTCAGGTTTTGAAGGAAAGAGGAACTGGGCTGTGTTTTCATGTAAGTTATTTCATATAATTTTGTTTGTAATTACTGTGAAGAACTTAGTAAATACTCACTCTAATATACAAACAATTATATTTAACTACATAAAGTTTATCAGTTCTGAAGAACAGCGAACTAATTTTCCTCTCTGATAGTCAATTACCATGATCAAGGATAAGCATTCTCAAGGTTTTTTTCAAGCCTGTAAACGTATTAAAAGCATTTTTTTTATGCTTTGGCATTGGCTTAAAGCAATTCTCTTTGCTGACAGTGGAAGGTTAAGATCTTAGGTAGAGAAGCAAAATCCTGATTTAAGCTCATGGGGTTTTGGTGAAAGCTAGAAACTCAATATCTTCTGTGATGTATAGTTATATAGATAGAGCATTATCCACAAAAGTAAAATTGAAACCACTGTGTAAATATCTTTGCCCCTAGCCTGTAAAAGTGCCTTTTTTATAATTGAAGACAGAAAATTATTTGAGGAATTTCTCGAATATTCTGATTAATATATATATATTTGAGAACTCTGAAACAAACAGAAAAAAAAATGTGGTCTTCAACTTTGGATCAGAAGGCCACTATAATTTAAACCATATTATTAGAAATGTTGAATGTATTTTTGCAAAATAAGACCAAATACTTCCCACCTTAAGAAGCATGTTTTCATTAGTAAAGTAGGAATAGCGGATATAATTTCTGTTGCGTAAGTATAAAAGGAATACTGTTACATCTTTATTCATGGAGTTGTTTTGTGAAAACTCAGTAATATGAGCTCCAGATGGGAATGAAGGGAGTTCTGTTACAAAGGTAAAGCTGCCTCCAGCTTGCTTGACACCAGTGGACCACTCAGGTAGTCCTTGCACACAGCCCTTGAGTAGCCCATCTGCAAAGTGAAATTGTCAAAATGTTCACCTTGGCAAGTTCAGAGATCTGTGAGTGACAAAAGACTATCTAAATGCAGTACAAATTCTGCTGGTTTTTGGTTATATATTCCCATTTAACTAACTGCTGTGACTTGAGGGAGACTCCACCTGAATATGCATCTATTCCAAACCAAGAAAAATATCATAATTTAGGCAATGGCACATTCTAGCGTGCTTATGAAATTCTTTCACAAGGATGGTATTGGACTCAATAAAAGACAGAGAACTGAGTTTGGGATTTTTGTTTTGACATAGACTTGACAGAAGAAAGTTAGTTTTTTCTTCTGTGTGACAGTATCTCCTGTACTGAGATCTCTGAAAAGCACAGTGATGCAATTTCTGGGGTAGGTACTTTATCAGATTGAAGACTAGAGTATGAAACAGCTACATTGTGATGGTTCTGTATTTTCAAAACACTATTGTGATGGTTCGTTTATTCTCTCCAATAGATTTTTTGCCACACGTTCACAAAATTCCTTTTATTTTCTAGTCAGTGAAAGTCACTGACTAGTCACTTTCTCTAGTGATTGCTTTTGCTATAACTCTATTCTATAATTAGAGTTCAAGCATTTTGTAGTTTGGGGGTTTACCGAGCTTGTACCTGGCACATTCCAGTGAAATGCTAAACATTAAGCAAAATAACATTCACTTGAATCTTTGAAGGTGTCTTGTTTTCCATGATACCTAACTGGCATTTTATTTCTAGTTTTCTAGGGATAAAACAAAGATTTCCTTTCCTCAGCAGACAAAAAGTCTAAGGCCTTCATCTAATGCCATTTTGAAAGCCAATCTCAATAAAATGTGTGGAAGAAGGGACTGAATCACCTCTTCCAGGTTTACACTGCTCCAACTCTCTTGATTTAAATTGTGTTTCATTGGAATAATACGGAAGTTCTCCAGAGGAGATTGTGATTAGAAATTTAGTCTGGCTTGTATAAACATTTGAAAATCCATAATCGCACTGAAGTTCTCCAAAAGAACTGAAGAGGACTAAATGTAATGCATAACATTAAAAACCATCTTGGATTAACAGCATTTACGTGACATGTTGGGTAGAGAATTTTGATATAATTAACTGAAGCAAAGATGTTGGACTCAGTGATTAAGTATACAGAAACTAACCCAAACATTATTTTAAGCTGAGATAATGTGGGGGTTTTATGGCCAAACTGGCTAAAAATAAAAGTTCTGAATTAACCCTACAAGAGTATCAAAATAAGATTTGATGCAAATTACAGTGAAATTTGGTGGGCATATATGAAATGCATGAACATATTATTCCTGCAAAAGATTTCTAGGCTGAGCCTCAATAAATGATAATAAATCTGTCTCAAAAGGTCTCAAAAGTCCTAGGCAGAAAGTAATGTAAATTTTTTATATTGCCTAAACTTCATTTACAGACGCATGCTTAATCTCACTGAATAATTTCTTGTAACATTTCTAACTATATCATGTTCAAATAGTTTACATTCTCGGGCAACCCTTCTTCATTTTCTGAGACAAAACCACAACGGTTGAACCAATAAAAGCATTTATGTTAGCATTGACATGAATCTTATTGCAAGATGCTTTCTAATGTCTCAGGACAAAATGTCTTTATCGGACAGCAAAAATAAAATGTTTCACAAAAAGATGTAAAAACTAGAAGGTTCAGTAGAAATGTTGATTATCTCCCCTCCTTGGCCGCACGGGTGTAAAGTGCCCTCTCATTGTACCTGTCAAGAGGGAGGTGCTACACAAATCTTGTCTTCACAAGAGACTTCTAAAAAAATGTGTTAAATACCCACTTCCTCTGGCCACATGGAGATGTTAGCTGTTCTTCCACCTGAAAAGCACTCATGGTGTTTTATAATATTTTAAGGGATATTTAAAGGGATGTTTAACACTGGAAAGTAACCATAATGGAGCCATGATCTAGCTCTCTCATAAGATTATTTAAGCATTTTGATGTTAAAGCTAAGGTGAAGCACACTGTACTTCAGGTTCACTAGCCAGGAACAAGCCAGTGAAATGAGCTGCTCGGTAAGAGGTATTGACATGGACTGCAAATATCTCTTCTTCCCCTGGGCATTTTTTCTTCCCAAAAGTTAAGAGCTCGGTCAGTTACAATCAAGGCAATGCAGTACTTTTCATCTGATAAGCGAGTGAAGAGATAACAGGTTCTTTCAGAAGCCAGGGAAAGATTACTTTGTAATTTCTGTTCTTCTACAGAAGCTGGGCTTTTTACATCAGTTCCCACACTTGTTTGATTGCCTTCACAATCTGTTTGTGAGGAGATTAATTTCTGCATGCCATGTTCTGCTTCATTTTAGCAGAAAAAGCATACTTTTAACCAAACTTGATTGCATGTAAAAGCCTTATTTGCAAAAATAACTTCTTAGCTTTGACAAAGCAAAAATTCTGTGCTTAACTTCCAGGAAAATCCTGCGAGTATCCTGCCTTACACTTTCTCTCCAAAGTCTGGATAGGGCAGGGGGGACAGGGATGGGACAGGGACTTTTTATAGAGCTTCTGTATGCCCAGCTTTTTATTTAATGGATACAAGGGCACCATGGTATTTATTTATTATTGGTATTTATTATTTATTTAATGGATACCAGTGATAGACAGACAGCAGTCACTCACATCAGTTTGTAGCATAGGCTGGGTTTTAACCAGATCCAGAAGCTAGGAAAGGCTTTCAAATCCAGCTATTTATTGATACTGCTAGAGATTAAAATGTAACAAGACTGCTGACCTATACAACTATTTGCCTGTGGATGCATGCAGCTCTGAGGTCCTCACCTGTATTGTTATTATACGTCTGGGTTGGGAGGCTGCTGTACCTGAATATGAGTGGTATTGAGAGGCAGGAGGCAATAGCTTGGACACAGCCTGATGTTTCCCCAGCTATATGGTTTCCCAAGGCATAATGTTTAACCAGGAAGATTTGCTTTTTTCTGTTGTGCACCTGTTAAGAAAAAGTGACCCCAGATTCCCCGTGAAGAAGTAGGGAGATGCTCAGCCTGAAACTACTTGCCCTGGTCATACATTGGGAAAAGGTAGTCTAATCTAAAGCAGAAAATGTAGAGAGTTTGTCAAGGCAAGTTTAAGAAAAGAGACTTACTTATTTTCATAGAAACTGGAAAGGACGCAGAAATAATTTTATTTTTAGAACAAGCAAGAAGCAAGAACTTGAAATTTAGCCTTGTGTACAATACAAAATTAAAAGCAGGTCAATTTATTGACTAAAATAATCTTGTAACTTTATTTCGCTTTCATGACAGCTTGAAGCCTGCCAATTTCTTGACTCCCAAAGCCTTCAATATTCCTGTCCGATTATCAGATATTCATTGGCCTAAAAATGCAATAGCATTTTGTTTAAAGGGTGCTACAAACACTGGTTGGAATTTTATACAGTCATTAATATGTTTAAATATGCTTTGGAATAATCTTATTTATTGTGGAAAACTGTACATTATATTTTCATAAGCTTTTTTATTCTAGCAGCTTGGTCATCATGTATTAAATATTGTTATTTAACTGTCATAATGTTTTTTCTTCACATAAGAAGTGAGAAAAAGATAGCTCATTCACAGTTCTCCTGTGTATGAAGTATCGTCATAAAGAGCAAGGTTATCTTTAATATGTGATGCTACTGTCAGATTTCAAATACAGTATATTTCATGCTGTGGGCTCTAGCATCAGTCCTGGAAAGGTACTTTTTATTCTCATTACATGAATTTACATGCTTATAATTTCTCATAAGGCTTTTTAAATTTATCTTCAGCATGGATTATATTTTTACCAACATTTATGCTAGTTAACATGAATCTCTCTGGTAACTCTTCATATACTGTAGTGCAACGAAACTTTTTTTTTTTAATTTCATATGCAGATAAACATAATTTTTGTTATCAGTATCTAGTATTAGTAATAGGTCTGCTCTCCTCTGCAAGAAAGATACAAAATTCCTAATAGTTGAAACCTAGCAGAGGAATTATACCAAGAGAAAAACTAAAATGCAAACGTTTGAACAGGTGCCTGGGAGGAAGAGTAGGATTTTTAGTAACATCACTAAATTTCAGAGCAGTATGTTTTAACTCTTTGGCAATTTTAAGATACTTGTGGATTGGCATGAATACACAAAAAAAGCTGAGGTATAGTCCTACATCTAAGAAAAAAAAAAAATCACAGAAGCTAGAACACAGAGCCAGAACCTGCAGAGGCATTTGGGAGTGTCTGCACTGTCACCCCTGCATTACCTTGTATTACCCAGCTTTCTAAGTCACAGAGCTATCCCAGTTCACAGTAATCGAGCCTTGCCTGTACCTGAATTGTGGTAGTATGAGAAGACCTGGCTCCAAGGTGAGGGGCTTGAACTTTGAGGATGAAGAAGGAAAAACAAAAAAATTCTCCCTGAGCCAATGCATGGAATTGCAATAGGGCTGGGAGTTAAAATGGATCTGAGTGGGATACAAGCTAAATTGTTTGAGGTTGGGATGGGAATTGATCTTTTTGTGAGTCAGGAAAGCACAAACGCATCCTTAACAAGAAAGAACCTGGACCTGACATCTGAGTCAACAGGGAGCAAATGGATGATAGGCAGAGCAGATTAGCCCAAGGCAACCATGTGGAAGCTGTGAATGTTGGGGCATGTTTGGATCACAGAAATTAGTAACACCTGTAGCCTGGCCATCCTGTAAATACAACATAAAGCCACAGCATAGTCTTTGTGTAGATTGTGTGATTTAAAGGCGTGTGTGATTTAAAACCATGTGAATTTTTCACCAATCATAATTTCAAAACTATTTTGAAGTTTAAATGTGTATGTAAAGAGTAAATATGCTTACTGAATTAAATATTTTTTTCTTCCCCCCCAACACAGAGTAGCTCTGTGTGGTCTGTAATAAGCTGAGGAGGCATTAAGGCTATAATCATGTTTGCCTTCAGCACTAACACAGTTTAGTATTTTCTATACCACTCTTGCCAATTTTCTCTAGAAGTTTATGGAAAAACACAGTGTTTCACCACATTTTATAGACATTTTATTTGGGTACTTTCAGCACATACATGCATTGCCCAGAAACTTAACACTTGGAAGGAGAATTTCATTGAAATAACTGGGTTTTTCAAATCTTTCAAATATTTAGCTCGGGTGTTAAAGTTGGTCAGTGTTAAGCAAGTGAGCTACCTTTATTAATTAAGCTACTTCCATTTCAGAGAATTACATATCTCATGCTAACATTAATCTTCCTATCCCATGAGCTACCCCTTGTTAAGTACCCCAACCTAGTAAAAGGAAAAAAATTACCATCCATATGCTTCCCAGTGAAAAACTGAAGAAAGCAGAAGCTGCCTTCTGAGAATACAAAGGAAAAATTGGGTCAAGGACACAGTGGAGGGAGCAGACAGTCACGCTTTTGTCCACACTCAAGATACAAGCTCCAGGTTTCCTTTACGTGATATGCTTTTGTGCCTAGTGGAAACTTATTTACAGCTTGCTAATGCATTGCAGTTATAGACTAAGTAGAAAATTGTGTAAGTACTGGAATTATTGCAATACAAAATGCACATAATGATCACTTGGGAACAAAATAGCATGGTCTTGGAACTTTTTGGTTGTAAGTATGAACTTTGGAGTATTTTTTGGGGGTAGACACTTTAGGAGAGATCAAGTGCAACATTTAGTTATTACAATGCACTGATTAAAACAGAAGAGCTTCAAGGAATCGTGATTTATTCAAAAGGAAGTCAGCTATATTTGTATTTTCAAAGTTTCTGGACTGTAAAGTGAGTATTAATTTGTATTTCACTGAATGTGTGCTCCCAGTTTCTTTTTATGATTTCTTTCATATGACCAATGACATTTCAAATTGTATGTAACTGTGTTAAAAAATCAATTAGGATGATTTTTTTAATCAACTCAATTGTTCCAGACTACAGATGGGTGATAGGAGATATGTCCTATAAAATAGGAGGCACTGTTATTTAATATAGTTGTGCATACTTAAGGTGTCATCACTGCTGTGATGGTTTGATTACCAGCTGTATTGTATTCAGCAAACACAAATATGATGTCACAAATCATTAAGAGGTTGGATAAAATTGATACTATCATTTTATGTGCAGCTTTTAGGTAGAGCTCATTGATTATGAGGACATAAAATACTACACTGGTTGTGTGGAATAATGTGGGGCAAAAAGAGTACTGAGGGATTTGTGAAAATGAAAGGAGCCTGCTTTTGACCTGGATTCTGCAATATGGTGGAAAATCAGTGTTAGCAAAGTTGACGTTGATGACTATGTGGCTGTCACAGCCTGGCTGCCTGTGTTCAGTGCTGCTTTTTCCCATATTCTGTGCAACCACACCCCCAGGGCACATTCTAAAACCCTCATTCCATTACATCACAGGTCTCCTTGGAGCCTTCTTTGGAGGAAGACAAAGTCTGATGCTAGAAAGCATTCTTATATTTATACAAGTACATGAAAATTCAACTTCTTCTCATTCAATCCTTTGTTGAGTAATATATGCATATATATACGCATATATATGCCATATATTTTGCACTGCCAATACAGACTTTTGTTTCAAGACAAATCTTTCTTAGGCATTGCATTACTTGAATCCCTTAATAGTGGCCCACATCATGATTTCATGAAATTCAGATAACACGTACTGAGGTTCTGACTAATGTTTTTTGGTCGGCCTTTGTTAAATATTTTTCCCTCTGTAGTTCTTCTACAAAATCTCTGTTGCTCAGTTGGTTGTGCCTCCTCTGAAACACTTAGACTAGCTGATTATTTTCCATGCTATTTACTTCTATTTTTTCCAGCTCTTTGGTTTCTTTTTGACAGGGAAAATGGAGGTCTTATTTTATGTGAGTTTTGTGGTGAGGGAAAACAGATTATCATCATTCCCACTGACACAACTTCTTTCTTTTCCATTCATGATGCATTCTCCACTGTCACAATTGAATTAGTTCCATTGATTTATCTTGTTTACCATGCCTTCTGTAACTGGTTGACTATAATTCTGTCCACCATTGTACCAACAGCACTAATTGTTTATACTGTTACAGAAAATATTGTGAGAACAGAATAAATGAATTAGTCCATGACGCCATTACAGATGCAACATTGTATCAGTCTTCTGAACTATTAATAGACTGTTAGGAGACAAGGAGGGCTGGAGCCAATAAAAACCTCCAACACATGAAAATTTGAATAATCATGGCCATATGGAATTCTGTCGCCTTATCCTTGTAGCAATGCCATAGTCATGCCTGCTCTCAGTTTTTAACATTTGTAATGAACTTTTTAATTAGCAGTAACAGAGGCATCCTCTAGTTCATTTGTTAGTTAGAAGCACAGCTTCTGGCTAGTACTAGGTTGAAGATAATTGATTTATATTTCAAAGCGGTACATTGAATACATTATTACACAAAGATGATCTAGTGAAATAATCTCATTACAAGGATGATATTGCAAAATTTATCCTTAATAGGTTGTACAAAAACTAAAAGTTAAGGGGTTGTTTTCACATTATGAAATTCACTGCAATATTTTTATTCAAAACCTGCATTGCTGACAATAATTTTAATATAAAAGGGGTTCTGCAGGCTTTTCAAAGCTAGATGTTTCAAGAGACACAGTTTTGAAAGAAGGGTTTACTGCGCATTTACACTTGCAAAAGTAAGTCTGTAGCTGGTAAAGATTTTATCATCATTCAAATTGGTTTTTTCAACAGCTATTTTTTTTTAATAGACCATTTTTGCAATTACTGTTCCCCAGACTTACAGTGCTCTCAGTTAACCGCTCTTTAGACTTGTAGAGTTTGGGCAAACAGGGATTTCACATATTCTGTGCTTTAATTAAAATGTATTTCCCCCAGACTTCAGGGATCTCACCTTGTCTTTTGGAAGAGTTGCCTTGTTCTCTTCTCACAGCTTGCCCAACACATCGAGTGCCCACTCAAAGGTCACAACCACCACAGCAACGCTAACAGCCCTTGGAGCTTAGGCTTAGATAGATCTTTCCTGACCATCTCTTGGATCTTCATGCCTGAGAGCCAGGAAGGCTCTCAAATCTGGGGAGAGTAGCTGACAACAGCATAGGCAGGGGGGCGTTGTTTTTTGCCTACTTAAGTTCTGCTATTTTACAGAGCAAAGGCATGGATTTTTTCCTGGAGGGCAGGTTTAACAATCCAAGTAGAAAATTCATTGTGTGCCTGTCAGGTACAAGAGGTGAAGATTTGCTGAAATTAAGAGGGTTTTAAAATGAGGAGGTTGTGATAAGGCCTAATTGGATAATGTTCTGGTCTGGTTTTTATCATGATGCTTGATTTAGTCAATTACTCTTTTATTAGATTGCTTTACTGAAATAATGATGACTTTCATATGTTGTATCATAGGATATTTGTGCTGTCAAGATTTGCTCTCTAAAGGAGCATTGAAATGCCGAACATGATTTTAAATAGGTCTAGAAAAATAATTTAAACTCTAGTTATAAACATGAAAACAGCTCAGTTAATAAAAGTTGTGTAGGTTACTTCTCACCTTACTGAGTATGGGCATAACTGGCAGAGCAATTAATTACACTTAAGGACTACTTCCAAGCACTTCTTTTTTCTAAGGTAAATTTAGAAAAACCCAGGGGGTGTAGCATAATCAGTGCAGCAGTGCTGTAGCCTTTTATGTGATAGGGAAGGGACTTCAGCATTCAAAACTCCATGATTAACAGTGACATAAGGTTAGTAGCCTAGCCAGCTAAGGAGCCTGTCACTAATCGACCACACTCAGCACCTTTTTAGACCTTTGCTCTGTTCCTATGAAGACTCTTACTGACTACAGCAAAACTGAAACAGCCCTTCAATCACCTGCTTTGTAGTTTTGTGTTGCTGGCATTAAAAACATGTTTAGATTTTTTTTTCCCTTTTTGATGAGAGTTTGGATCATACAAATTCAGAAAACTGTAAAAAAAACCTTACATCAGAACAGCCACTCCAGACCCTGGAGTCTGGAGACTCGAAATAGCATCATCAGAGTTTAGTGAAATTTCAAAAGTCAAATATATAAAACATTCTGTCTAAAGCTCATTGCAGTAACAAATTGTTGCATTCACTCACTTTTCTCTCATTTTACAGGCAAACTCCGATTTAAGGCTATTTGACATGATTCAAATGCCTTTTTCTGTGCACAAAATTCAGTTCAGGTTTAATTACACCACTTACCTGAGGCTTGTTATGGATGTATGTGAATGTTTGTACAGGGGAAGAAAAACAAAACTGTGTTAACAACCAATCAGTGGTCTTGGGCTTCTAAAGTTGTTGAATGTTTTCTATATTTACTGAAATTACGCCAAGACTGAGTTTGTTTACTCTCATTTTGGACAAGATCCTTCTTTTAACTAAGTAAAGAAGGATCTTGTCCAAAAGATCCTTTTTTTCCTTTTTTTTACTCTTTTTCTCTGACCACATACCCAATTTATTTTTAATCTATTGCTCTCCTGAATTGAAAACTTATAAAAGTGCTGGTCTGAGGTGCTTGGAATATAGATTTCCTGCTTTATTTGCAAAGCAAATAGAATAGGTGTTCTTCTTCCCATGACCCTGTCAACAATACTTAAAGACTTTATTTTTTTTCTCCAGAAAATACTTATAGATTGATGCTTCTTAGTTTTTTTGGTTGGTTTTTTTTTTTGTTTATTTGTTCTCTGTGTTCTAGTTCAAATTTGTTAACCAAGAGAATAATTAGCAACATATCATACCCAGTGATTGTTGGTATATTTAAGTGCTTGTAAACAGGTTATAATTTTTGCTTTGTCTGGTCTGAGCAAAAGAAATTGTATTTCAAGGGCCTCAGAGTCCTCTCACATTTAGGTCACTCAATCTGAATTTTTGTTTTCATTTTTTCTTGTTTGGATTGGTGCACAATTATTCTGATTTTTAAAATTTAAGAATTGGTAGAAAAATATTGTATGTTAAAATTTGTATTTTGCAACAAAAAAAACCCTTTAAAAAGCAGCCAGTTTTTATCTCCAGACTTCCTCCCCATAGGTTGTTCTGTTTGTACAGGTATTATAAATCTGAGATTCTTGGAATTTTAAAATGACCCTACAGATTTTATTGTCATGACACAGTAGAAATCTACCTCCATGGTCACTGAATACAACAATGTATGGTCAAATGCAATCTTCAGAAGTTTATCAAATAATTTAAGAATTTCTTATCTCTCTAATGCTACCTGAATCATGGCTATAGGGCTTCATCATTCTGATGATTAGAAATCTTTTTTATGTAAATCTACTTAAATATATCTATAGACAGCTTCTTCCTGTTAACATTGCTTTTCAGCAGTTCTTTTCTTCGGTATTTACCTTTTATTGCCTTTAAGGTGAATAACCTTATCCTATCAGTTTGTATTTTTCTGTGCTAAGATGAGCAACTCTTGCAGGCTTCTTACTATAGTTTCTTTTATCTCACTCACCTTGCTCTTTTATTGCACCAAGTTGCAGATGAAAGATGTTTTTTTCAAGAACACATAACCAAAACTTCGCACAGTATTTTACCCAAAGTACCTGTGTGTCCTGTTGTCCTTTGTCATCACTGTGTCATTGGTGGTGTGTGGATTTCTGAAAAATAACTAGCAGATGATTTTCTTTCACAACCATTTCCAACTGATAGATTTCATATTTAACTACACCACTTTGCATCTTTCTAGTGCTCACTGTTTTCTTGCTCTTCCTGTCTGTTGTTCTGAGTCTACTGAGTTCTGACATTACCTCTTAGCAGTGTGTCAACAGCAATTTTTCTGTGCCAACCTCATTTATGAAAGCACCATATAAAGCAGTCTGAAAGTCAGTTTCAGAGCAATATCACCATTGTTATTACTCCAACCTACCTCCAGAATCTGTTTAACTCCCTTCCAAACTCCCAAATATTGTCTTATTCTAATAATTGGTTTGTTGGTTGGCTTTATTTTTGGTTTGTTGTTTGGGTTTTTTTCTGCCTAGATGTGTTCTGAGCTGTCTATATACCTGTTATTTTCTTCCTCCCTTTTCTTTTTGCAGCAAGATTAATGGACACTCCTGGCTGCTGAGCAGCTCTGCAGCTGTTCCATTTCCTCTGCCTCCTTTGAGCACAGCACAGTCCATGCGCTGTGTCCCAGCATGGGTACATGACCTGCAGCTCCAGGGGCCTAGTACAGACTAACCTGTTATCTTCAGGGTTGTATAAACCCCTGCTGGATCCAATGCTTTAATGTGGGCCTTGTTCATAAAAGACCTTTACAGGTATAAATAGGTGAGTTACTCGTAGCATTAGAAAGCGGCAGCAAATTCTGCATAAAAGCTTGTACTTGTAAGCAGCTATCCAACTCTGGAATAAACTCACAGACACAGAATCTGAGTATCCAAGCTTTTGGGTTTTATATTAATGGGGGCAACTTTTGTTTAATTTTACCACCATCTCCAAGTTTGATCTGTATACAATGCCCAGCAAAACAGACCTCAGTTATTCTGCTGTCTATATTTAAGCCAGTGTTGAAAAGTCTAGGAAGCTAAAATATGCACATATTGTGAGTAAAACACCTTAATTCTGTGAGGGACTGAACAAGTTCTAATAACATCAGAGAAAGTTGTTCTTTGATGAGTTTGGAGACTGAATCTTGGAGAAAATTAAGTTAAAGGATCGATAGAGGTGGATTATTTTCGACAGAAAACATGGATCAATGTTGTTTCTCTTGCTATTTACAGGAGTGTTTATTATTTTGTTTAGGCCTCGTTTTCTTTTTTTAGTATCCAATTGTTTTAGCATCAGCTTATTCTCTGATGGGTAGAATTAAGGCAGTACATCACTGTATCTGTAAACACTGTACCTCTGCTTTCCAGTGACGGTCTGGGACACACCACCTCTCATTAGCACAGTTTAAGAGCAGGAAAAAAGTAAAATTCTGTATTTGACCTGTTTTCTGAAGTCATAAAAGCCAGGCAGCAGAAAGTGGGAAAGGAGGAGACAAAAGGAGGTTATGCACTTCCCATGCAGTGCAGTTCTTATGCAAAAAGTACACGAGACAGAAGCTCAGTAATTTGTGGAGGCAACTGGGTGGGCATGTGTGGTTGGGAGGGATAAGGCTGACATCTTCTGCGAACCTAAAGAGAGCCACAAATGGGTTTTTACCTAGGTCCTCCCAAGTCCCTCCTACATTTTGTGAAAGAAGGAATATATAACCATATGTTACTGGTTGTTTCTAGAAAAATAATTGTGTTCTCTCTTGAGGGCAGATGACCAGACAGCTTAGTGTAATACCTCTCCTTCTAGAGATGGGAAGTACGAGATTGGCTTCTTTAAGAGCCACAAGATAGGCCCTTAAGATGGAATTCACCAATTTTTACAGGTGGAGTTTATCCCATGAATCAACAAAACTAGACCAAAATTCTCATGGCTATATTTGGAGACCATCATCGCTGAACTGATGAAAAACCCAGCTGCTCTGTTTATTCCGTTAGAGGTCAAAATTTGCTCCTATAATGTCATAGATGTTTTAAAAAATTTTGACTCAATTGGAAGTAAATATTTTTTGCTTTAGCTCTGTTTAAATATACTGCAAATGGAAAAATGAAAGTATATGACCTTCATTTGATATTTGACACCTATCTGATTCCCTGATGACTTATTTGTTAAGATAATTTTTCCCGGTTACTTCATAGTGCTTCTCTTTGAGAATTAGGAAAAAAGTATTTTGCTTTTTGGACTCCATTTTATAGCTTTATATGGGATTTTTTTTGCAGTACTTCCATCACTTAAGTCACTCACTGAATCCAGTAATTATTCTTACTTGGCAGTGGTGAGGCCACACCTCAAATCCTGTGTTCAGTTTTGAGTGCCTCACTACAGAAAAGACATTGAGGTGCTGGAGCGAGTCCAAAGAAGGGCAAGGGAGCTAGTGAAGGGTCTGGAGCACAAGTTGTGCTGGGGCTGTTTAGCCTGGAGTGAAGGAGGCTCACAAGGGACCTTATCTCTCCCCACAGCTGCCTGAAAAGCGGTTGTAGACAGGTGGGTGTCTGTCTCTTCTCTCAGGTAACGAATAATAGGACAAGAATAAATGGCCTCGAGTTGTTCCAGGAGAGGTTTAGATTGTATATTAGGAAAAAAATTCGTGGAAAGAGTTGTCGAGCACTGAAAGAGGCTGCCAAGAGAAGTGGTAGAGTCACCATCCCTGGAGGTATTTAAAAGACATCTGGATGCAGCACTTCGGGATATGGTTTAATGTCGGACTTCGCAGTGCTGGGTTAGTGGCTGGTCTCAATGATCTTAAAAGTCCTTTCCGACCTATATGATTCTGTGATTCCCTAATTTCCTTTCCAGGATGAGATATCCAGGGATAATTTGGATTACTGGCTAGTCATATTGTAGAGACAGTACTGTGCAGTATTCACTGTGTCATTTTTTGTGTTTCGGGTAGAATAAAATTTTCTTTAAAAGACAAAGTGAAAATCCAGTATGAAGATATTGGTAAAAAAAGTGTTCCCTAAGATGGGAATAAAATGTAGCCAGTGTTCTGACACTCTGTAGTTTATATTTTTTAAAAGCATTATATGTTTATTCATGGAAACAGAAACGAGACTGAAAATATATGCTAAATCACACACTACTGAATATTTGTTCAAGTACTGAAATTCCACCTGTTTGTACAATTTAAAGGTTTTCTTTCTGCATGTCACTTTCCACATTTCCAAAGATTTCTTTTCACCCTGTAATATCAGATCCAGAGAATTATCTGAAGGGCATGAGCTTTCTTAAAGGTTTGTTGATTTGTCACCTAAACAGATAACTGAGCTGCAAGCAAAGCTCAAGCTTTGCAGAAGCACCTTGGATATTTGCTACCCGGTGAGATTTAAGGATCTATCTCCACAAGGTATATTTCTACGTTCCCTGGAAAAATATATCAACTCTCCCTTTAGCTACTCCACCTGTATTTTCTTATGACTCAGCAGAAGTGAGAATTTGTGAAAAGAACCTTTAAAGATTTTCTGGTTTTTTTCCTCATACATCACCCCCATACTTTTCTGTTAGAACACTGCTTAGACTGTCACAAATAAAAGCCTATCGACATGGACAAATATGTCACAAATTTGTCACAAATTTGTCATGGACAAATTACACTTTAGTATGTGTAATTTATATTTGAAATAAAAACTTTTGTAAAATTAGTTTCACTAGGGAAAATTCTACTGAGTGCCATTATTAATAGGACTTTACCCACATCTGTCGAAAGAGAAGGAAAAATTTTGTGTCAAGGTTGATTATCAGATTACACTGGTGTGATAATGGCAGCAGTATGAAGTTGATGGCCATAAGTAAAGGTGCGTTGTACGGAACCTAATGGTTTTTAATTGCTGCTGCACTACCGGGAAGAAACAATTTTAATTTTTTTCTAGTGCAAAGCATTCACAAGTCTCCCTGGGCTCACTGGGTTGTTGGTGTGACACTCTTTTCAAGAGCTCTCAGCCTGCAATGGAATGTTCCCTCTGTTGTGTCTTGATCACAAATCCTCTTCAGTTCAGTAGCATTTCACTGGAATCTGGTGTTTAATTCAGACTAGCAGGTAAGAATACGACTGGACTCATCCTAACCAAAGAGCTAGGAGATGGGATAGGTGCCATAAGAATTCACCACCAGGAAGAATTCAGCAGGAGGAACAGAGCTGTCAGTCAAGACAATGGAAAATAAAACTACTGGTGCTTTCAAAGTCTTTAGAAAGCTGTGTTACAAAGAATCTTGTGATAATTTAGGCCGGAAAGATGTAATACTTACAGAGTTACACAGCTTTCAGAATTCACAGAAATTACTGGCCTATCAAGGAAAGAAGTCTTGTTTTGTTAGTAGTTGAGATTAAAGACATAGAAATTGCTTAGAATTTCAATTGCAGTAGAAAAATCCTTGAGTTTTCATTCCCCAGTAAAGGGAAAATGCCCCTCCCCCCCCATTTTTTTTTAACTATCTTTTCCTGCTTGCCTCTACCTTTTTTATTCCTGTAAGCCACCTATATTGCTGTACACAATAGACACATGCTGGCTGTGTTCAGATAACCACTCATCTTAGATGCTAGCTGAGTTTTCAGAGCCTAATTGTGGGGTGACAGCATGCAGAGTTTAGGGATTTGTCCACTTTCCTGATAAAGTAGAGACAAGAGCACTCAACAAACATTTTCAAAATTTTTAAATCCACTTACCCTCTTTGACTGAAACCTGTCTTTTGTCACAGCAGCTGCGGTAACCTTTTCTCTCCACTGCCTTTGGCATAGTTTAATGCAGAAAGGGTAGTGTTAAAAAAAAAAAAAAAAGGAAATTAAAAAATAAAGAAAATCATTCCCTCTGCTGTGGTGAAAAAGTTCTCAGAATTCAGAATAAGTAGTCATGGGCAATTGACGCATTAAACAGAATTTGGAGTCAGTCAGCAGTACACATCTGCTATGCCCTAGGAAGAACTACAAAAGCACTGTGTGTTCTTAACCCCTGGGCATTTAAATCTAATCTTCAGGGGAAAAAAAAAAGCCTTCTTGTAGAGGAATCATTTTCTCAACTGTTGGTCTCTAAAAATCAGATTTTTGAACTCTGTTAATCAATCTAAAATGCAGTGCTTTTTACTCCTTTATACAGGGAATCATGAAAAGAATGGAGCACATCTTCACTCTTTACTGTGCATAGAGTCAGGGAACCTCACTGAGTACTGAAGCACTGTAGAAACCTTGGCTCCTTAGCCTCACTGTATTTGCAGTAGTCCAGAAACAAAAGAATAAACAGTCACCTGTAAAAAACGAACAAATAAATAGTATTAAATAAATATTCTGTTTTCACAGAACACCAGCTTACTGTATGTTTTGGCCTTTGAATAGATTTTTCTGTGCCTTCTTAGAAAAGACAGTATGATTTCCCATGTTTTCCTTCTTTTCTTTTGTAACTGAAAGGTTAAATGAAACTCTTACAGAAAGCATTCAGGATTTTGAGCAGGCATTGAATTTTTGAAGGCAGAGAGGCTATTCAGCATTTCAATTGGCATTCTTTAACTTTAGGGCTGGGTGGCTGTGCAGGGCATTGTTGGGAACTGTATTGATTTGCTAACATATTTGCTGGAACAGGTTTTGTTTTTCCTGCTTGCCTGAAACACTTTGTCACTGCTTTGGTATTTTGTCTCTGCTGTCAAAGACTTCCCTCCACACCAGTGACACATAAGGAAATGGTATTTCACCCGTGCAAGGTGAACATGAATGTGCACTTGATCAAATGAATGAGGATGCTTGCAAGTGGGATTTTTGTTCCCCTGTACTGCTGTTTCTTACACCTTGTGTTCATGCTTTCTTTGTGGACTGTTTAATGCTATGCAGTAATAACAAGTATTTTAGCCTTTTGCCTTTGAATCTAATGTGGTTTTTTTGGAGTCTGATATAGCATACCAGCAAATCTCAGGCTGGAGTTTGACATTTGTTCAAGTAATTCAGTTCATATGACACAACAGAATACTGGAAAGTAAGACCCATCTGTAGGCAGTAGTTTTCCACATCAAGTGAAGTAAAACAACAAAAATCAGCTTGCTTTGGCAATCTCATTCATCAGTAAACCACATTACACTAATTCGCAGAATCTGACTGAAGTGATGGTCACAAACCAAGAGCTTTGCTTTAGTGGGCCTTTTTTTTTTTTTTTTAATAGGTAAGATTTTGAAGTGTTCAGGGTATTTTTCTTGGAAACAGTAATAACTGGACTTCATTATGAACTGGATATGTGTTTTGAACTTTAACTTCTTTCAAATTGGTTCATAGCAAGTACAGATAGTGTTCCTAAGTGCTAATCATGTCTTCATGTCAGTGTTTTGAAGCTTTTGGATTTTGATGTGCTCAAAGTCGTTACAAAATAGAGGGCTAAGAGAAACAGGTTTTGTGATTTAAGTTTATTTTTTTAAATTAATGGCTAATTGTGGAGACTGGAGACACAAAGGAGATGAAAAATCTTTGATAAAACACGCAGTTTCTTATTTCCACCATCCCATCATGATAACACCTGTGCTCATGATTTCAGCACCTGGACTAGTATTTGCTTGCTGTAGAAATATACCTAGTGTAGAGGAATTTTATAGCCTGGTGGACTAAACATCAGCTGGACTTCTTCCACAGCCTGAGTACAGAATAAATATTCCTTGGACTTCAGCATTCAGTCTTCATGATATATCTTCCTTCAGGAGCAAGGGAGCTTGCATCAATGACTCTAATATAGTTGTTTCTGACACCCTATCCCTGCAGAAAACATATGCGCACCAAGGAAAAATCACATTTCTGTGTTATGAATGATTAAAACCTTTTTCATCTTGTTCTGTATTTGCCCTCAAGTTTCTTACTGATGCTTTTTGTATTGTTTGTAACAGCAATTACAGCATCTAAAAACCTCTGGATTTTTACAGACTTATTTAACATTTGTCCTAGTAAAAACAGCTAACAGATTGTCTTCATGTCACAGAAGTGTTGTGAAAATGAATTAACAGCTATGAAGCGATAATAAAAATGGAACAGTGTAGAACAGTACCTTTGGTCATTAGGTGTACATATCCATACACTGAACAAAACAGAGAGCCATGTAATTGAGAAAAAATTTATCAAGAACAATATAACAGAAGAGAGCACATAATATAGACATTTGAATTCTACCTGAACTCAGACCAAAACTTAGTTTAAATTATTTCCTTAAAAGATTAGTTTTTACCATCGCATTATATTAATATATTTTTTAACTTCCTTTCTCTAGAGAATGCACTTTCTTAGAAAGAGCAAAAAAAAATGGTTTTGTGTAATACTGATAATAAAATATTAAGTTATGGTGGTGATGTCCATGCAGTCAACTCTATCGTTTTTCCTCTTTCCAGGTTTTCTGATAAATCCATGTTCCCAAAATCACTAAAAGTATACATAAACTAGGAACTGGAATTTATTGGACAATGAACTGGGAAGGAAAAGCCAACTCTGCTTTACCCAAATGAGCATCCTAATCTCTTCATCCTTGAGGATCAGAAATATTTCAAACTAGCAAAGAATTTCTAAGGATTTTTTTTTTACTAATTCAGTTACTACCTAAAACTGTGACTTAGCAGAGGAAGTAGGGTTTGTGTTATGATGTTAGTATTTTCAAAGTAACACTTCACCTGAAAACTTTCTGATACTTAATCAATAAATATAAAATGCTTAATGTCTTTTAACATAATTCCTCTTCATCTAAACAAATCTGTTTCTCTTGTACAAGTAAGCAAACAGTTTGGGTCCTGCTGGTGACATGATGGTCACAGCAATCAATCTTATGATACAAGAAGTATTGATGTTGCAGCTGATGCTGGTACTAAGCAATTGTAAAGAAATGGATAAATAAGCAATAAGGGATATTTCAAAGGATTGATATCTCCAGCAGGCTGGCAAAACATGAAAAAGTTATTTAAATAATTACAGCTGTATAATGAAAATAAAAATGAAAATATTTATATTTCATTCTAAATTTCCTGAAAACAGAATGGCATGTCATTTCATGCACTCTTCCTCTAACCTATCATGTAGAAGAGCATAATTTGGGCAGCGATTTTTCCTTTTTCTTTTTTTCTTTCTTCTTTTTCTTTTTCTTCTTCTTTTTCTTTTTCTTCTTTTTCTTTTTCTTCTTTTTTGTTTTTCTTCTTTTTCTTTTTCTTTTTCATTTTTATTTTTATTTTTCTTCTTTTTCTCTTTTTTCTCTTTCTCTCTCTCTCTCTTTTTTTTTTTTTTTTTTTTTTTTTACGGGCACTTTCTAAAAATATTTTGTTTTTATTTTATATNGCACTTACTAATAATATTTTGTTTTAAATTAATATTCTAAAAATTACCTTTTCAATCCCTGGACTGCACTTCTTCCCATGGCTCATTTACCCTGCAGTGCTATTTCCATTCTTGATGCTGTACTCCAGGCTGAGACTGTCAGTTGTGCTTTACTCTCTCTGACAGAGAGAGAAATCCCATGGTTGCCACTGTCAAGAACATTTCTCTGCCTTCATTCCACAGGGACATCAACAAGATGTCTGTTCCCTCTCTGTGCGCTCCTCTGTCATAGGGGTGATCACCTAAGCTTGGGCTGCCTTTACTTCTTCCTTCCATTGACAGCCACTGCTTGACATGTTATCATCATGCATGCAGAATCCTGCTCTTCTCATGTGCAAAGGTCTAACTGAACAATAAAAACCTTCAGTCAGTCCTTCCACCTCCCAGGCACTGGGAAAAAATAAATAACTAAGCAATAACCACTGTCTCTGAAACAATTCCTGAAATGGTTTCTAGTCCCTGAGAAAGAAATATAAAGTTTAGAAAGGTAACCTAGAAGAAACAGCAACACATAATTCAACTCCTTTCATTTATACATGGTGAATATTTACTATTTCCAGGACAAAGATAATGCCATTTTAGTTTACCTACAGATCTTATAAAACATCATACAAAACTGCTGCAAAATTGAAAAATAATCTGGCAAGGTCAAATTCATCAGATGCAAAATGGTTCTATGCCTCCAGTTTGCATTCAAAATATTATTTTATCTTCAGTATGGAACAGGACCTGTTACTGAACATACCGTTCAAACTCAAGTATCAGCTGAATCTCCCTTATCTTCCATGCCTGTACTTTTGTCCTTTCTTTCCCATTCTGACTAGCAGTGTCCCAACAGTTCACCCTTACTGCCTAGCTGATCTCTCCTGTCTCCCTTTATTTCCCTGGACATTTAACATTTCTGGACATGGTCAGACCTAGTTTTTGAGAGATCCCAGCAAGAAAAAATAATTAAACTTGGTTCCAAGTCAAGGACTTCACACTGACAACACTTTGCCATCAGCCTCCTCCTGTTCATTTATAACCATGAAGGGGCTTTTAGCTGAAGTACCTCAGGTGACTTCAGCTGTGCAGGAGACACAAAAAGAGACAGGCTGTTTCTTGTCTAGATGAGTACCAAACCACTTAAAAAGTCATTTAAAAGGTCAAAATAAACTACTCTCTGCATGAAATGCTGCTAAAGAAGTGGGCTGCAATGTTCTACTCCATCTACAGATTGTAAGTGGTTTGAAGGAGTGCCCCATGTAGAAAGCATTGCAGTAATCTCCAATTGAGGTAACAAAGGTGTGGGGAAAATGAAGATTGTCTTCTTGCCAAATATTCACGTAAGCCCACTTGACAGCCACTGTTGCAGAACCCAGTATGACCACGCAATGTAGTGCTGCCCCCTGAGTATCTCACAAGAGTGATTGAAAAAGCACCAGGCATCGTATCAGCACTCAAAACAAAAAAGCTGTAAAAATAAATCAGTTTTGTTTCTTTTTTTCTACTTGCATCATGAGCATATAAGTAGAATCTAATCCTATAATGGTTTTCATGTTAGTATCTTCCATGCATTAATTTATATTTGGACTTTTATTTCACCTGAATCGGGTTAATTTTCTCTTAGGTGATTTTCAAGTGCTTCCCATGAAGCCTAGCTTATTCTTTCTTTTCATGTTCTACTTTATCTTGCAGTTTTTTGCTTACTACCTTATTTCTCTTTGTTCCCCTAAATCATTCCCTCCCTCTTACTTACTCCTTTTATTTCATTTTTTGTAATTTAATTTATTCTATCTCTCATTCCCAGTCTATGCATTTCTTCCCCTTTACTATCCATTCAGTCCACCAGGACTATTCCCTTCTAATAGTTCACCCTATAGTAGTCATTTCCTTTTCCCATTCTAGTTCATTAATAATGGATAAGGCATCCTTTGCAATTTCAAAGCTTACTCATTTTAGTTTACTCTCAAGTAGTTGAGGCTGAGCAAGAAAAGAAGTTAATTGCATTCCACTGGAATCAGAATACAAATAACTGAGCAAAACTCGGAACCGGAAAAGCAGCAAAATGGAAGGAAATTAAATGAGGCGAGAGATGGACTAAAAAGCAATAGTGGGGAAAAACTGAGCACCTAAGTATGAAAGGGCTACACAAATACCTGGAAAAGTGACTGAACTAGAAACAAACCAGGGAATCAAGTCGAATGATGCAGAAAGGGAAAGGAGTAAACACAGCCCAAAATCAAATAGAGAGAAGAAAAAGATATCCACGGGAAAGGGACTAAACCTGGTGAGACATGGCACAAAAAAAAAAAAAAAAATTAAAAAGTTTTAATATCTTCAATCCCACTGTGAGCAGCGTTTCTGTTCACCTTGTGAGCGATAACTCTGCAGCTTGGTAGAGGAAAATTGTTTTATTACAAATATAGTCAGTGTGCAATCAGAAGTGTGGCACAGCTAACGGTAACAAAAGCATAAGCCTATCTGAGGAGCAGCTGTATTGCTGCTAGAACAGGCGTATGAGAACGCCTAATATTTCAGGTTAGTGAGGAAAAGACTCTTGAAAAGCTGATTATTCTTTGATCTTGTTCTTACCAGCTGTATTGTGAAATCTGGCTTTTCTTCAAACTGCAGATAATTTGGCTGTCATAAACTGGCAGCATAGTTTTGATTACATTGTTGCAATAAAAATGTACCCAAATTGGTTTCAATGGAATTCTGACACCTGTTTGTTAAATATTGTTAAATATCTGCATCGAGCCAAAAGCCTCAGAAATATTTCAGTTGAAGCTGACTCACAAACCTGAAAAAAACTAAAACTAGCTATTACAGTTGTAATATTGTCTCCAGTAGTTATGTGGGCTACATTGGAGCCCAGTTTTGGGCTTCCCAACACAAGAAAGACATGGGCATACGGTAGAAAGCCCAGAAAAGGACCTTGGAGATGGTGAAATGACTGGAGAATCTCACATATGAGGAGAGGCTGGGAGCTGGAGGAGGGGAGGCTTAGGGCGATGTTATCAATGCATGTAATACCAGAAGGGGAGAGTGCAAAGGAGGCAGAGCCAGGCTCTCTTCAGTGGCTCCCAGGGACAGCACTGACCAGCCACTGGCACAGGTTGTTCAGAGATGCTGTAGAGTCTCAATCCTCGGAGATATTCAAAAGCCTTCTGGAACAGTCCTGGGCAGCCAGCTCCTGGTGTCTCTGCTTGAGCAGGAGGGTTGGACCAGGTGACCTCTAGAAGGTCCTACCAACCTCATTAATTCTATGATCAGACCTGTTGCCTTCTGAAAGAAACTTGTTTAAGACCTGAGCTCTGCACTGCAGTGGAAACAACTTCTAGGCAGGACCTCATCCTGAAACTGAAGCCTGAAGGAAGGGCCATAACCAGAAAACCATTTTTTTCTTTTTCTGTTAGGTTTTTTCTCATGCTGAATTTGCTGAGGACCTGCTACCTGTCTTTATTTTTAATTCAAATAGCTGGAATTTGTGAAAGCTAAAATATATCAGGGCAAACAAAATTCTGTCTCCTTGTTCCACTACACTAATAAGCATTTTGGCTGTATCTAGAATATTTTACTACTTGCTGTTAAAAGAGATATAACATCTTTACTGCATATTCCTCATAAAGTTATGCATTTAACCTAAGACATTTTAAAAGAAAAAAATGGCAATTCCCCCTCCCCATTTTACTTTGATATTAACCACCAATAAATAATATTTTTATACACAGATGAAGATTTCTATATGGATATGTATTGATATCTTTATGTCTGCATGGGCACCCTTAGCTGTCAGTTCACTACCAGTCCTCCTGGCTTACAACAATCTTACTGCTTCTCAACCAATCATACAGCAAGAAAAATTGGAAAAGGAGCAGGGGAAAAAAATCCCCCAAACCTGAAAGTAGCACTAATAGTGACTATAATGCCTTATATCTCAGAAAAAATAGTAGTGAAGCACCTCTGTTAGGTGTGACACTTAGGTTCACCATAACTCTGTTACACAAAATACTGTTTAGACATTATTTTTTCTACAGAGAGACAGTGTTAAACACTTTCCTAAACGGAGCAGAAGCCTGGCCCAGATTTGCCAGGATTTTCAAACAGAATGGTTTGAAAGTGTGGGCAAACTTTGGAAAGATTCAAGCTAAAACTTGGGCTTCGGTGTATATAAAGAAAAAATTCATGTATATGTTGTGGTCTTGGATCAAAATTTTATTTTAAATTGGCTGAGAGGAAGAAAGATTCGTCATATGTTTTGGTGTTTGGGGTTTTTTTCTGTTTGTAGGGTTTTTTTTCCTTAGACAAAAGCTTAATCTAAATTTTACTCATCCATTTCTACAGTAGCTTGGAAAAAAAGGAGGAGAGGTTGAATAATCTCAAGACTTGTCAAAACCCTCCCCCTCACTCCTGCTTCTGTAAAAAAAAAAAAAAAAAGCTAGTTAAGTTTGAATATATTGTTAAAATTATAAATAAGCCATAAAATAGTCACTTTTGCCCATGTCTTTCCCAGAGAAATCTCCAAAGTGCATTGACAAACTTTCATGGAGATGCAGTGCACTCCTGGGCAGAGAACCTACTCAGAAGATGTTGCAAAGCAAGGACATCACACAAGGCTTGCTGCAATTTCTAACCAGCAGTGGGATTTCATAAACTGCACTTACAGGAGAACACTCTTCAGGATTGTGAAGAAGATACTAAGATGTAGAATAGTGGGAGGACAGCTGCTGTAATGTGATAATTCTGAGGGCATGAGCTTGGGACTATTTTAGGAATAGAACTGCTTGACTTTGAACTTGTTTGGCTACAGTCTAAAATGTTTAATCATTTTGGCTCAGCTGCAGCTGTTGGAGGAGTTTGGTTACATGTTCCAAAACAACTACAGTATAGAACCATAGAGGAAGCCAGAAAACTCATACGAAATGAACATCATTCAAAAGAGTCTGCAGGAATATTGTGTAGCCACCAGAATGGCATGGAAAATAAAATCCCACAAAGAATGGACCACAGCAGAGAATAACTTATGAAAAATAAAACAAAAAGCCTCCACTGGACCTCTAAAAATTGCTTTTGGAGCCCAGAACTTTATCTACTGGTATTGGGGAGGCATGGGGAGACACCCCTCATGCCCACGACCAACCAGATTTCTTTGGCCTGTATGTCAGAGAAATCCCATCATCCTCGGCAGAGTTTCTTGGCAACAGCTGGTCTTGAAATTGTGGATAGGTTTTTTTTTAAATTTTCTTCCCTCACTTTTGCACAGGTGAAATACTATATTTTTTTTAGAGTGAGATTATAGCTTCAAGATTCAGTTATTTTCAGCTGTGCTGTTGAAATAACTGTGAAATAAGCTTAAGGAAGGTGAAAATATACTTTGATATGTAAGCACTGAAGAATATAACTTCACATTTATAATTTTTTTTATTACTGTGTGTTTCTAAATCAGTATCATTCTTATGACACAAAAGGACTATGGTGCACCTGTTTAGAAATTTGGAATTCTTGTTTCAAGATTTAATGGTCAGTAGAGTCTTTTTGAAATGGAGTAGACTTTTAATCATTTTAGACACCTTCACAGCTCCTATGATGCTCATTTACTAGGGCTTTGACCCTCACAAGATCCTTTAAGGTATTCTGCTAAGGTCTCAGAAGTGCAAATCTGAATTTTGTTCAGGTGAAGAAGCGCAATCCTCAGCCTCCACACTTGAATTTACAGTCACAGTCCCCTTATCCTCCCATCAGATCTTAGGATACCTAATGCAGGGTTGGCAGCTGCCCTATTGCTCTCATATGAGCACTGAGGAGTTTATCTGTGATCAATCAGCTTTAAGAAAATTTAATGCTATTTATTTAAGGGTGAAAAAAGACACCATAGAAATGTGTATCACAAAGCAATCTCTGCGGTTATTGCACATCAGCAGCACATAGTACAGGCAAAAAGAAATCATCTGTCTCTCTAGTCCGTGTTGCCAGCATTCCCCACTTTGCCTCAGATACGGCCTGGCCTTTTTTTAGTCCTTTCTCAAATTCTATGCGATGCTTTTTAAATTGCAGCGAACTTTTTTCCCAGTCTGCAGGAAAAACTGCTTTGTCTCCTCCACCTCTCCACAGTAACCCAGGATATCAAAGCTTTATATTGCATTTTTAGCAGTGATACATTTTGGAAAAATCATACATATAATGTAAGATTCAGAACAATAATCTTCAGTCTTCATATTTGTAAAGCCTGACACGTCAAAACCACCAAAAATATCTTTTAAAGATTAAATTAGTGTCAAAAGTTGGGATTTTCAGCACTGAAGGGATGAATAGGTTTAACAATTTACACCAGTTCAGAAAAATTACACCACCTCTTTGTGCAAGGTGGGCTAAAAATGCTGGAGAGAATATTGTCCTCATTTGATTTTGTTAGGTAGCAGGAACGGTAGGTAACTACCAGCATGTTCAGGTTTAGGTTCCATTAATCCCCACGCAAAACGTTCAACATAATTCAGTATGTTCCTGTCTTTCCTAAGCCCCTTAGAGCTCTTCCAGAGGTGCTGACCTACAAGGCAGTAAGCTGAGTTTAGACCCTAAGTGCATACGTAATTCATTCACAGAAAGTATTTTGGTCAAGGTTGTGAGCTAGTCATCATCTGGGTTACAATGTGGCCCCAAAATATCACTTGCTATGACAGATGGTAGAGGAGTAGCTTCCACATATAGCACTGTTTAAAACTGTGACAGAAATCTTCTCTCGTGAAACTGAAAAGTTTAACTTCACCTTTCAGAAAAAAAAATGACATTTATATCTTGCCTGCTGTAACAGCTAATAATAGTTACTTGTCTGCTACTAGCTGACAAACCTGATTTGCAACACAGCTCTTTTCATATGAGTTTCCCTAAATCAGCTGCTTACCCTAAAGAGAAATGATTTTATTACTGTGGGGCAGCAGAGGGTAAACAACATGATAACTTTCCACTGCATGAGGCCAAAATTCAAGGAAGAGCCACAGAATTTTTTTAATGCCAAGGTCAAATAGAAAGTATTTTTATCTTACCTGTCACCAGGCAGGATTTTTTCGTGGTTTTGGTCCACACTATGCACACCACAGTCACTCTTTAATCAGATCATTCCTTTTGGGTTACTTGACTTCTCTAAATATTAATCTTCTTTTCACATACGATTTTACAGCTTTCATATTTATACTGCCTTCCCTTCAATCTCTATAAGGACACTAAAGACTGGGAGTGGAATTCATTACTGTCTTAGTACTATCTTAGGGTCCATTTATGTCAGTTCTCAACTGAATTCACCTATGTCAACAAGTAAGTAGGGATTCTAATAGGTTATTTTCATTTATAATGTGCTGCACCGGAATAAAGAAGATTTTTTGTTGTTGTTGTGAGATTAACAAGGATAGTTTGTTGCAGCACAGGACCAAAAAAAGTAATGAAGTAAAATGAAACTTCACCCTTTTTTAACATACCTGATTACTGCTTAAAAAATAATTAAAAAGTAAACCATTGTTAATGGCTGTCCAATTGATAGCAGAGAAGTACATACATTTTTAAGTTAAAGGAAGGTTGCCATGTTTGACTGTAATAAACTCACCACTGCTGTGTCAGTGACAGACATCTTTTACATTGCATTATAAAAATAAATTCTATGACAGATGTTATTCTACCAAGTGTCTGTAGTATGTACGAGAAACTGCCTCTCATTTTTACACTGCAGTGCTGCAGTGCAGCTGCAGAAAAAAACCAGAATTATCCTACCTCCCCCGCCATTTTTACACCACTTCTGCACCCTCAACGGGTTCGAGCTAACTTGCATAATTGTTATTATTCTTTCACAATAACTGCATAATATGCACTACACCTGGCTTCTAGGAGTAAGTGGCTCAGGCATGAGGTATGGCAACAGAAGCGTAAAGTAATTTTTCAGTGGCTGCTATGTGACAGAGTAATTGTTTCAAAACTGATTTTTTGCCTGAATCCAAACCCTCCAATTTGGATGCTTTAATTAGAGTTCAACTTACTATTTCTATTTCTCCACAGCAACTGCTTCAGCCTCACTCTCTGGTTGGTGAAAAAAGGAAAAAAAAAAACCCCCAACCGTCAGATAAATCCATCACAATTTCCAGACTCCTTAATGTTCAAGAAAGTGAATTTAAAGAACTTCATACCCTTTTTTCAACATCCTAGTGAGTGAATCATTAGAAAAAGCTGTGTTCCCAACTCTCTTCCTTCTGCTGGATACTTGGAAATATTAATTGCTTATCTATTCCTCTCTTCCTCTCCCCATTCCTTCCCCTTCTCTAGAACCCTGCAAAACAGTGCTCTTCACAGCAGTCAGGGTTCTGCTGTCATCGTTCATTGTATCCCCCCAAAAAGTCATAAAGCTTCTTAGGAATGATGAGACAATGCAGATATTTAGTTTTATGGCATTACTGAGACCTGTAAAATTAAACACCCGTTTTGGTTTTGGTTCTGCAAAAGTTGCATCTTGTCAGTATTTTCACTCCGAACTGAATCAAACCAAATGCCACAATGTGCCCATATCTTTTCAGGATTTAGCATTACCCATGCAGCTGAAAAGCATCTGCATTTGGTAGACCGGACCCTCAGCTGAGTGGGTGTGCAAAGCACAATTTCAGGTTTTGTCCTCAAAGGCTGAGATGTTTGCATCATGCCAGCCTTTGGCAAACACTTTAGGATGTTTGCCCCAAAAATTACTTTTGCTGTTATGTCTTATTAGACCTCTTCTTTGTTTGAGCTGCTTTTGGTGACAGTTGCCTGGTAAACAGTAATAAGCTTGAAGCTTCTCTCGTATCCCATTGCATCTGTATCCCATGTCCTTAGAGCTAGAAAGAGGGAACCCACTTACTGACAATATTCTGCAAAATGCAGCCGGAGATTCAGTCCTGAAAAATTATGAAAATATTTAAATATTAAGACATGTTAACAAATATATAAAAGCACATATATATAAAAATAAATCTATAAAACACAGTGAATACATATATCATGTGATTACTAACCTCAAACATTAAGTTGATATAATTAAATGTTAAATTAATAGAAAGAACATGTAAAAATAAAGATAAAGGCTTTGTGATATGTTACCTATACCATGTCTGAAATAAATTCTGAAAATATCACCCATTTTTTGCAAGATGGCCTCTAATGCAAGACCTGAACTAAAGTTCTGTGTGTGTAATAGGTAAAACCTTCCTCTCTCTAAAGTAAGACTGACATATAATTCCCTCAGAATTTTAATGCATACTGAAATACCATAGTCTCCTTGGAGTAACCATAGTCACACATAGACATTTCTGAAAATGTTATTGAAATTGCTTCAGTTATCATTCTTTGTGAAACATGACTTTCCTCTATAGGTCACCACAAGTTCTTTAAGGTATTCTGGTTTTCAGTATGACTTCATTGGCAGTTGCTGAAGGACTATATACAAAAACTACAATGGAAATGTGGTTTTCCTTTTGTAAACTTGTACTGAATAACAACAAAGAAAAAAAAAATCCAGGTTAATTTTAGGGGTTTTTTATTTTGTGTAACGCTGTTATATAATCAATATTTTCCATGATTCCTCACCTCACACCCTCTCCTCAATCTACCTCCCCTCCACCATTTCTACAATTCTCTTTTCTTTGTTACTCAGAAACAGAATGTGTTTATGCTTCTCCATGGCAAATGTCCTTTTTTTTCATTTTTTTCCCCGACAGCAGTAATCCATGAACTATGATATGAACAAATCTATGAAATTATATGAACTTCATTATTCCACTGTTTTAACTCAAAAAGTCTTATGCAGACTATGTAACATGTGACTAAAATAGTTGGAGTTTTATAATATATAAATGTGTTTGTATGTTATCAATGCATTAATGTCACAGTTGTTTATATACATCTGAAAAATTTTCCAGGAAATTTTCGAAGTTGCTGAGCAATGCAAAAATCCCTGAAGAACAACTTGTTAGATAGATAAAAATTCAGAGTCTACAAAGTAGTTGTAACATCTCTCTACACAATTTTGTGACTTCATTAACTCTTTTACTTTTATTTTTTAAATCCTTATAACTTCTCTAAAAGACTAGTAAGTAATGATGCATTTTCAGAATATCAAGAATATTACTGTTGTAGATGCAAGATCATTATTTCTAAATGTTTTGGTTTACTAAAACATTAATGATGGCAATGAGCTTCTGTTTGGAATATCACATTTTTATACTATATCTGAAATACACTGCAAAATATAATTAGTAGAGGGGCTGTCATTAGAATTTATGTTAAAATAAATTAGTATGTTTTTGCATCTAGAAACAGTTTGAATAGTAGTAAAATAGGAAAACGGAGAGATTGGTGATCTTACAAGTCACAATAAAAAAAAAAATCCTAAGACCTCTTGTAGCTGAGAAACACAGGTAAATAGCATGCACTGCCTGCAGGTGGGAGGGGAATGTCCAACCCCAGGTGCCACTGTTGTGGCAGGTGGGTGCTGTTCTGACCTAGAAATGTCATCTTCTCGTGGAATCCCATTCTGTTGGACCAGAGATTTGTGTTCCTGAGGAGTCCTCAAGCCTGCATGTTATACAACGTTAGCATGAGAGTTTAACTTCATCTGTTTGTGGGTTGTATATAGCTAGAATTGCAGGCTGCACCCTAACTTACAATAGTTAATACAGTGTCTAGAAAGATTAGCTTTATAGCTAAGAACTCTAAAGTAAAGAGAACACTAAGGAAACACTGATATTGGCAAATTAGATAATCAAATTAAAAGTATTTGATTTATTTTGTCGGCTTTTTTCTTGCAATTCTCTCGGTAAAGAGATTAGAGCCTTCTTGAACTTGAATAGTTATGTTGCTGTATGAATTTACCTGTAATACTTTCATTGAACATAGGTTATTGCTAGTAAATATTCAGGATTTGACTTATTTTGAACAGATAGAGTTAATATATTAATTGGATGGATACAATTACCAAAACAGGTTTTTAGGGCCAATAGATCTTCCTCACTGACCTGCTCTGAATATTTTCGCAAGATTTCTGTTGCTACAAATTCGGTCCTCACCTTGAAAATGAACACAAAGCAAATCAGTCTATTAAGTTTAAATTACATCCTTGACAAGTATTGATCCTCTATCTGAATTAGACACCTGCTTTTCTAGGATAATAATGTTGAATTCAAATACATTGATAGTAGGAGTAGATTATGACTAATTTTTCAAACGTGACAAATGAAACAAGTCATTTTTGAGGCAAAACAGCAACCCTGTTATGTCTGAAGATGTGAGATTTCCTTCGATTTTTTAAATTTGTTTTGTAGTAGAATATCTAGGATGGATGATAGAATGGAGAAGTTTATAATGCCTGAGTTCTGTTGCATGAAATTTGCCTCCTAAACTTTTTTGTTATGTTTATATTGCTATTTTCGAGATGAAGAACAGCAATACAGATGAGAGACAAGACTATTTAAAGGTCAAAAAGACAAGAATAAAATGTTTCCCTTGCATTCTTTTAACTATTATAGCCTTCCTTTCAAACGTGAATATCCTCCCTCCCTCTCTTTCTCAGTTTTTTGAATTTTCAGCATCATTAGGTTTCTCAACAGTGCCAGAGACACAAAGAAATGACGAGAATTTGGGATCTCATTCATGTACACAACATTCTGGAAGGGTACAGATTTTCCTAGGACATACACAGAATCCACAGAGCTGCTGGGCAAAGCAGATACAAGCATGCTTTTGTCACCTGCTGAGAACAAGCCTGTCTTCTTTCCTGTCTCTCATTTTCTCATAGGACAGTTTGAAAACGGCTACCAGACTCACACAATTTTCTTTATATTGGATAGCTCGTGACATTAACTGTACTTCAGATGGATAGTCTGGCATGCTGGTAGTAGAAATCATTTACTGGCCTCAACTAATAAAATACTGACTGAAGTCCTGTTCAGTGTATCTTCCATTACGTAAAACGGTGCCACTCTTTCTCAGCAGATTTCCAAGCTTTCCAGTTCCCCCAAAGCTTGCATGAATACAAATAAGACACGTACTCTATCCCTTAAGAGGACAGGTCTAGGGATTTTATTTTCTTTTTAATATTTGAACTAATGAAGAGAACATTACTAAATCAAAATTTCACATTCTGTGCCCCAGACCAATATTACACTGACATATACTTAGAATTGGCTACATGCAGAAGCTAAGAAATAAAGCTGTGAGGAAACAAGTGTTCTATTAGTTTTGCTTCTGCTATGTTAAAAATTAATTTCAAAAGAACACAAGACACTCACTGCAACGCCGTGTGCAATATGCCAAGGCTAATAAACCTCCCAAACAGGGATTACATTTGCTGTTCATTCCATGAAAGAGAGGAGCATATGCTCACAGTTTCTTTACAAAGAGGGTTTTTTTAATATCCTTTGTTATATTTGTTGTTCCATTTACCAGCTACCTTGTGCACGCAAGGCTCTCACTGAGTTGTTCTGTGTGCTCCATACATCTCCAAAAAGGTAGAATTTTACTTTCTTTTTTTTTTTTTNAAATTTTTTTTTTTTTTTTTTTTTTTTTTTTTTTGTTAGTTCAACTCTAGTTGAGTGATCTCTGGGGTGCTTATGCATTCAATCCTTGATTCTTCTGCTCCAAAGTCTAGCTGTATTTTAGAAAAGAATGTGTTCACACACCATGCTCATTAATTTCCCTTGCCATCTCCACCTTTCAAACACACAGGCTGCTTGAGAACTCAGACCCAAGACCACTTGAAATATTTGCTTAAGATCAACTTGTTTGATTAGACTTTTACTTGATTACTTTCACATATTTGACTAATGCTTTATGAAGCACTTGATGGCCTATATAGACTTTCAGGATAGGTTGCATTCATGTGCAAAGATCCCCTATGACATGGAAAGAAAGGGCTCCATGAAATGAACAAAGCTAATTCTGCACAACTTCCAGGCAATTCATATTCTTTCTTCCCCCACTCTAAACAAATATATTTGGTTCCCATCCCCTAGCTAGAAGTGGTCCTGACAGAACTCTGGATAGGTGCAGACCACACTGTGGGGTTTAAAATCCACTACTTACAGAAGTTGAAATATTTTCCAGACATACATTCATGGAGGCAAACAAGTATATATTGCTGTACTGATCATCACTGAAAATTATTATATTTATCAAATCTGTAGGCAGCAAGTTTTTTTGTATTTCAGGTAATTATTACTAAATGTGAAAAATCAGCTGACATTGAAGATAATATAACACAGAATATAAATATTCTATTCTCCAGCTTCAACTGTCACCTAAGAACTTTGAATTCTTAAAACAGGTAAAGGAGGTATAGCAGAGGTGTATGTCTCTATTTTCTTTTCTATGTTGCCAATGGATTACTGTTGGATGTCAGTCTCCTTTTATTTCACTCAGAAATCTGTATTAGAAAAGCTAATGTGGTGTTGCTAATTTGTTTTAGGCTTTATTGAAAATTAACACTCAATATTTAACAGAATATAATATTCTGAAAACTCTCAGTGTAACATGTAAGGCATCCTCTGTGTTTTAAAACAGTGATGGAAAATTGACTTACTTTCCAAGAAGTTTTGTTCTGCAAGTAAACTTGAAAATTGCCTAAATGAGAACTGATCGATGCAAAGCAGTTGTGGGAGAATCTGCAATTATTTTGGCAAATTTTGCTGTTGTGAGCCATGTTTGTCATTAACAAGCTGTCGTGGTTTGACGCTGGCCCAACGCCAGGCACCCACAAGAGCCGCTCTCTCACCCTCTCCTGCCGCTGCTGGGCAGAGAAGGGAAAAGGGAAAAAAATTAACAAAGGCTTCATGAGTGAGATACCGGGTAAAGTATCACAGTAAGGACTGGAAGAAACACTCCAAAGGCAAAACAGGTTCAACTTAAGTTGCAAAGTGAATTTATAGCTAACAGAATCAGAGGAGAATAATGAGAAGTAAAATAAGTCCTTAGAGAACACCTTCCACCCCCCAGCCCCTCCCTCCTTCTTCACTGACAGCGCAGGCAGACAGGACATGAGGGTTTGGTCAGTTCATCACCAAGATTTCCTTCCACTGCTCCAGGAGAGGAGTCTTCCGCTGTGAGGCCATGGGGTCCCTCCCATGGGAGACAGTTCTCCGTGAACTTCCCGGCGTGGCTCCACTCTCCTGAGCAGCAGCCAAACCGCACCTGCTGCAGCGTGAGCCCCTCCCACGGGCACACAGTCCTCCCAAAACTGGTGCACCATGGCTCTCTCTGCCCACGGGGTGCAGCCCTCCAAGGAGCGGCTGCTCCAGCCTGGAAGCAAGGGCCCTCTCTCTCCACTGGGTCTCCCACTGGATCACAGCCTCCTCCAGGCATCCACCTGCTCTGGCACGGGCACCTCCCCCACGGATTGCAGGTGGATCTCTGCATCCCCCGTGGATCCCCATGGGCTGCAGGGGCACAGCTGCTTCACCATGGCCCTCACCACGGCCTGCAGAGGAATATTGGCTCCGGCGCCTGGAGCACCTCCTGCCCCTCCTTCTCCACTGACCTTGGTGTCACCATGTTGTTTTCCCTCACATGTTCTCACCTCCTCCTCTTTGGCTAGAATCCCAAAATCTTGGAATTTTGTTTTGATTTTCTTCTTAAATATGTGATCACAGAGGCGTTACCAACCTCTCTCATTGTCCCAGTTTCGGCCAGCAGCATGTCCATCTTCAGAGCCATCAGTCATTGGCTCTGCTGGACATGGTGGGGAGCTTCCAGCAACTTCCTCACAGGAGCCATCTCTGTGGCCCCCCCTGCTACCCAAAACCAGGCCTGCCAAACCAATACACAAGCATGACCACACTTGAGAAAAAACTTAAGGTATTATTGAAAAAGCAGTTATTCCTGAACAGCTGTACTGCCTGAATAACTGAACCAATTACGGTTATTTATCTATGTGGTTTTTGGGTTTTTTTTCCTAAGTGTTCATCTAAGTATACATTGGAAAATACAAAATTTGGTAGAATAGGGTAACGCATTTGTCCTCATGAGCTTTGGACAGCTGGTTTTGTTTGTTTCTTTTCCTTTTGAACTGGTGAAGCAATGAGTGAATTATGTAACTCATAAAAAAAGCTAATAAACCTTTTATACTACCCCAATGTGTGTTCTGCTTAAGCAACAGACTGAACAGAAGTGTATTTTAGAAATGGTTTGGGATTTCACTAGAACTACTTTTTATATCCCTCTGGCTGTGCTCATTTCTCTAAGAAACACTTACGGAATAGTAGGAAAAAAGTAATACATTAGAAAGAAAAAGAAATCTGAATATTACCAACATTATTTTTCTATTGCAGTCCCTTCTCTCTCAAAAAAACAAAATTGTCACAGCTTTTTAGGTGGTGTTTATGGATAGTTAAACTCCAAGAAAAAATGTTATTTCCTATAAAAAGTAGGCTTTGATGTTCTTTCAATTTCATGTGGAGGACTACAACACTGAACTTTACTGGGCCACTGCTTCTGGAGCAAATATACTCAGCTTGCATAACAGCCTACAGTAACTCTGTAAAGACTTTGAAGAAACAAATATTTCTTTGGAGTACTTTTTGTCAGTTTATTTGGATTTTTTTTCCCCACTCCTTGTCTTCCTAGAAAACACTATTCTGGAGATGATTTGGTGTTTAGAATGACAGCGGAAATTTAGGATAATGTGTGGAAATGCATGAATCTGGTCAACTTTACTGTAGTAAACACGATTAACTTTGCTGTAAACAATTATCACAATGTTTCTTTTCGGAATATTTTAATTGACAACTTTATCATAGATTTTATTTCAGAAATGAGGTATTTGAGAATGGGAAAATTCTGAGAAGAGACCACAATGTGACATATGCGAGGGAGGATCTGAAACCAATAACAAAATTCCATTCTACAGGAATCACTACAGGGTGGGATTTTTTTTTTTTTTTTAAATAAGTCTGGATGCACTGAATTTGCAAAGGATAAAAAAAGAAATGAAAAAATCTGTGGACAGAGAGGATGAGAATTTAGGATTTTATCAAGGTTTTAAAATATAAGTTTGCAGCAGTAGACCTGGAGAAGCCAATTACTGATCGTCTATTTAGGTTTCACAGCAGTGTAATTGGTTAATATAGTCCTAGTGTGTGCAGCAAGGAAAAAAGTTGAAGCAGAGCTTTCAAAACGTTTCTGTGAGCTCAGCAACAACAGTCAGTGTACCCAAAGATAATAGAATTTTAAATGGAAAGTAAATACTAATATACTTGCTTAGCATGAAAGAGAGTGACAAAGCACAGCCTCCAAGTTATTCATGTCTGTAAAAATAAGGCCAAAGATTAAAGAGAAATGGTGTTTTCTCAAATGTACTCTCAAGCATACTCAAAATCTGTTCCATATTTGAAGCAGAACATGGAGAAATATGTTCTTCTTTAGAGGAAGATAAGCAAATTCAGAATCTTCACATCACAATAACACAGTGCAGGCAGAAAGGATGATGTCCATCTTTCTCTAGAGGGAGAAGGGAGGCTCTTGATCGTTCTCTCCAGGTAGAAGAAGAAGTTAAAGAAATCACAAGCTGTATTTTGCATACTTCATTCATTTCAGTAGTTAAAACGGAACTCTAAAAAGCAGCAGAATTTGGATACAAGGTCAAAATAATATCAAAACAATATTACTCTACTGCATACAATGGAGTAGCTATAAAATATTTCCAAGTATCTCTTAATAAAAATCAGGCCCATAGAAAAAGACAAAAAGCTACAAAGAAACAATAAAAGACATGAAGGGCTAACACTGGACTTCTGAATGTGTATAGGCAATGTTAGACAGATTGCCGTAATCTGTTTCTGTATTTAAATTTACTTGATAATTTGGTTTTATCCTCATTGCTTCATTACAAAGGACAACATGCAAGTCGGTAATTCAAGTGGTATTTGTAAGTCTCTGCATATCTCAGCACCCTGATCATCTATCGGGCTCATGCCTTTCTATGAATCAGTTGCATTCACCCCTATTATGCTTTTGTTGTGAAGGAAGGAAGTTTAGACATTTGCAGTGCAAGGGAGGCTCAGTGTACTCTGTCCATGCCTCTTTCACAAATGGAAAACTAAGGTCCTGGAACCCACAGTGAGGTGCACGTGTGTGTATGAATACACACGCTGCATGTTCTAGGAGCTGCCATGGTGAGGTGAACATTCTGAGGTTGTCCTTACCAGAAGCAGCCACAATACAAATATTAGGAAATAAATTTGTGAACAAATTCCCCAAATACATAGGAATCTTTAGGTTCTGTATCAGCAATCTTGATGAGTGAATTCTTGGTTCCATGTGCTCCAGTTAGCCTTACTGAAAAACTTAAATGAGCTGGAGGCAAAAGTGAGGGGGAAATACACTTCTTACTGAGTCCTCCAGACAGCATGACTCTTCTCTGCTTCCACTCTCCCCGTGCCCATACCCCAGCCCAAGTCAGCCAGCTGTCAATCTCTGTTCGTTCATCAATCTGTTCGGTCTTTTGTGAATCAGTTCAAGTCCACTTCAGCACAGTAGAGTTCAACATAGAATTGTCAGCTGCTGTACAACAGCAACACTGCTTTGTAATTGGAATACTATACCAAGTCTGTGGCCGTTATATTTGACAAGCAGCCTAAGATTGCACATGAAAAGTAAATACCTTCCAGAAAATTTCTATTTAAAATAGGTAAAAATATTTATACTACTATTAGTTTGGGTATCTGTTAATATTTTAAGTTCTTCTAATTGATCTCTATAAATGCTTTAACAAATTTTTAAACATCTCAGAGATGATTTTAAGTGTTTAGATAACAGTAGTTTTAACAGCAAGGGAAATGCTTGCTTATATTGTTTGAGTTTTTATTAAACCATGGATTACTGCATTCTCCTACAACAAGATAACCCCATAACAATCTTCCTTAAAAAACAAAGGAACAAGTAAATTATTTTATCAGTCTTTACACTTTTATTCCCTCAGTTCACTCTCTTAGCTACACACTTCACTCATAGACAAGTGCTTCATCCAAGGGCACAATGGTACATTTCTCAACAATACTTATTCCATTATTTGTTCACTAAGTGCTAACTTGGAAAATGAAATGTGAAGGACTACAGGTTTCAACCTTTAACAGTTTCCCCTAAGCTATTTTATCTTAGTTTTTTGTTATTCTTTTCAGTATTTTCAGTGCAAAGCTTTTTTCATGTTAAATTCCTTAGGATGGGATTTTTCAAGGTATGGAAGTTCAAACCACTCCCCTGTATGCCCGTTCCATTTACTGTCCTGAAGACTTTCTGGTGCACCTCTTAAGGGTTGTTCTCCTGATGTCTCTCTTCCTCATGTCAGCCCCAGGGGCTGCGAGCTCCTGCCCTACTGCCACTGCAGCAGGGCCAGTGCCCAGGGAGGTGTGGGACACTGGGGCTGGGACTGCCTGGTGCCTCCTGGCTGCCCTGCTGCTGGCTGGGATAGTGGGATCATCCATGTCTGGGAAACTCTGCCCTGGAGTCGCACTGCTCCTGGCCCAGGGGAGCCCCTGGCCCCCCTGGGCCCTGAGAGCTGCTGCTTTCTCTGGTGAGTTCTCCCTTTTGATGTTTTGATTGTAATTACACTTTTTTTGTTGGGTTTTTTTTGTTTGGTTTTTTTTGTTTTGTCTTCTTTACCTTATTTAAACAGGTAATACCAAAACTCTGAGTGGAGCAGGGGAATTTGTTTTCCCTATGGCAGAAGAGCTTTGTGCTCACCTCTGATGAGCATGCATGCTTTGCACTGCTAGGGAAGAACAGTCAATTAAAAAATAGTAATGACGATATATATGACCTAGGGATTCATCCTGAAAGATCACAATAGCTCCCTGCAAATTTCAGGCTGCGGGGCTTTCCCATGACCCCTTGAATTTAATGGCTGCTCTGTACCAAGCAGTGAAACAGCCTTTTATTTATCTTTACATTCAGTCTACACTAAGCTGTGATTCTCCAAACAACCATAAATAGATTGGGATTGTATTCCTTGTTAAATGAGAAAATCTGTATCTATTTCAAGAAATTTCGTCATAAGTTATTGTGTGGGTAGTCCACTAGGGAAGAACAGGGCTGCTGCACAGCATCGAGATGTTTCATATGGAGCTGAGTTAGAAAGAGTTATTCCTGCCCTTAAATCCAAAATACACAATGTCTTCAAAGTATTAATTAAAAGCAGCTGAAGGAACAGATAAAGACACAAAGGCCCATCGGAAGAGAGTTTTATACTAACTGAACATGAAGAGCCTATTTTCTTTTCTGCTTAAACAGGCTCTTATATCTGAACAGCCAGATCAAAAGCCAACTGACTGAGTGCCAGTTCAACAGCTTTAGAGGGTTCTGCCATCTGCGGATGAGAGGCTGTCAGCATTTTTAATCTCAGCGCATGGACTGGGAAGGCAATACATCCCCTAATGGCAGCTACACTGGAATCACTTGTGGCTTCCTCCTCCTACGGCAAAGTGGAATTATGAATCTGAACAACAGGCAATAAAGTATTTTATTATGTGGTCATAAGTGTCACTCTCTATGAGGAACAGAGTGGTAATTTAGTGTGTTAAATTATCACTTAGTGAAATCGCATGTAACAATGAGCTCTGAACTAACCTTAATTGAAATGACCTCAAACTATTCAGTCCTTTAGTGCAGGTCTGTTTGTGTATGTGCATACACTTGTGAAATATTGATGTTTAAACTCCACTCGCATCTGGACAGCAAAGAAACCTTGGTCCTGTTGGTGCTTATGGTGCCAGAATTCCAACTCTTCCTGTCAAATAAGAAAAAAAAAAAAAAAAAAGGAAATCCAAGTATTAAGATCTTCTTAAGGCAGTAAGAAATGTATAAAATCTAAAATTAATAAAGAATATCCCCTCACTGAAAACCCTAGAATTTTAGCTAGAAAAGCACAAGTTACCTAAAAGAAATCCCAATGGACTCTTATATACAGCAAAATCTATCCTAAGTGAGAGTATGTTTGGGTTCTGAGGACAAGATAAAAAATCAAAGACCTTATTACATAAGAGTTATCCTCTTGCCTTTCTATCAGTTAAAAAAAAATTCAAAAACCCCTCTTTTGATTTTCATCTGATGAGAAATGCAGCTAAAATTAGGACTTTTTTTTTCTTTAGGTCTTTTTCTTGTTTAAACTATCCATCTTCCCTTGAAAACATATTGCACAATTTTCAGTTAATCATTGGATTTTTTTGCAATATTTTGTCCTTTTGTGATGGCTCTGTCCTAGCTCTTCAGGTCATTGGCCAGACATGGAGACATTACCAGAGGTTAAGGCTGAGTAGGAATGTGGATAATTAAAAAATATTTCTTCAGGTTTTCAGTCTTTTTACAATTCAAAAAAGTGAAAAATGCATTTCTGTCTAATCCTGCTGCATTTGCTATCGACAAAACTCTTATTCCCTAGTGGAAGAATTTAAGTTGTGTATGTGTGTCCCAAGTCTCTTTGTAATGTGAGATGAAGGTTTAGCCAACAAAGCTTTCCTAGCTCCTCTTTAGTTCCCTCTCAGTTCTCTCAACTGATGGCTGTAGCAACCCATAGACTAGTTTGTTTTAAGCACTCCAAAGGATCATCTTTCATTATGTTGTGATAAACAAGCAAACAAATAACTGTGATAAATTTAAATTCTGGTGGAAGGAAGGTTGCCTTTACCTGTTTGAAGGCTGAAATATTTGGCCCCAGGTGTGAAATGTAAATGCCTCTTGGTTTCAAGCTTTGTTCCTCCTGAAAGGCCTACCGAGAAATCTTAGCTCGTTGTTGATGAGGAGTAGTGCAGCAACGGGCATAGCATCATCATGCTCAATAGGCCTTGAGGGAATTTTTGCTTGAGCAGCAACCCTATCCTACTTTCTATGATAATAGTAAAATAAATGTTTCCACTAATGTGTCCAGCTCTGTTTGAGACCTTAGAGTTTGAGCATCTGTGACACTACAGACTTCCGATACAACTGGCAGAAGGACTTGTTACTCTCTGTCAGAACATTTCCTAAAATTCAATTTAAACCAGCTAGTAGTGAGGTCCAAGAGCAGTATCTCACAGCAGTAAATGAGATAATTTTCCTCATGAGCTGATCAGTGTGAACTGACAGCTCAATGGCTGCTGGCTGAAAGAAAGGAAGAGATGTCCTTTACTGGTACCTTCTTGTCAGATGGTGGAGTTATCCAGGTTGGTCTTAATGCTGCTCTTAGTCATCTCAGTGGCACTGGGACCTTTGTGCTTCTACAGCAGCAGCCTGTATCAAAGTTCTCACTCTGCTTTAGCACTCTGCTAGCTACAGATTTTCTTTCAGTGTTCTTCACTGTCTACTTAGTAGCAATGACCATGTCTCTGAGCACTGAATTAAGTCAATTCTAATGAGAGTAATCTCTCTTTATTTCATTCCATGCCACAAGTTTCATGCTGTCAAGTGCAGAAATTGGATTATTCCTACAAAAGCATCTGCCACTTTTTTCTCATGAACCCTATTTCCCTAATACAGACCTACAAGCCAAGAACGGGCATCAGAAGATCCTGAATTCCAGCTTAAACACAGATGCTGTTATAAGGCTGAAGAGGAACCCCTGAGTTGCCGCATATTTTCAGCAGTGTTGGTGTTACTGGCCAAAACCAGTCCATGGGCAGTCTTCTCTTTCCACTAAAGTTTTCTGAACAAATTTTATGGATAGTGAACTCAGCACTTCTCTGTGAAATTTTATTGACCATGTACACTCTGAGAATATAGTTCAGCAAATAAACTTCCAGAAGACAAACTGTGCTATTTCGAGTTTCTGAATATGAATGCTCATCAGACGTTACTTCCATTCAATATCATTTATTAGATAGGATATCAGATCTTGTAAGAAAGCTCCCTTGCATAACTCAAGAGGAAATCATGACTGATTTTTCACTGCCGTCTGTCCAAGAATCACGATTAGGCAGATTTAAATATTTCAGGGGTTTTTTTTTTTCTCTTTTAAATCTCCCCAGTTCTGTGTACAGTCATTTAATAGATAGAATATTAAGAAATATTTTTCCTGTATTTTACCAGATTGTATGAAAATATCTATTTTTAAAAGCCTGTAACTTTGAATGTGTCTTGAAGAACAAATTCCAGCCTATGAAACAACCTAAACTAACTGCTGCTTCTACACAACATGTCAAAGAATATAAAAAATTAGAGGATTATGAATTTGTACCACAAATGAGGCCACAGTATAAGCAGCAGTGTACGTGCCACCTCTATTCAGTTCTTGTATTAAATCACTTAGAACATTTCACTTTGTTTCTTAATCCTATACTTCAAAACCTCAGAATGCCACTGAATATTTGCTGCTTTTTCTACCTCATTAGCTGGGTCCAATATGATGACATTAAGCAGCTGTATGCTTTTTTATAGCACATATTCTGGCCTTTTTTTTTTTTTTCACTACTTTTTGATTCTTTATGTCTCGCTACATAAGTATATTTACTTGAATAAAATGTAGGTGTAGAACTTGGGAATGGAATTCTACCTCGTCTCTTTCCCCAGCCTCAATATGATCCATGTTTTATGAGCTTGACTGTGGTTCTTTCTCCTTCTTTCCCTTTTTCTTTCCTCTGCATAATCACTGTGTTGCATACAGTTGCAGTATACACATAAAAATTACACAGTTAACAATATGAAAAAAATACACTTAAACCATTTCAAGAGATGAGCTAATATATCTCAATACTAAAATAACATGAGAACCAGTTTTGCATACAATTTGAAGTTAATCCCCTCTCCCCAGAGTCACAATGAGATCCCACCACCACCCTAACCCTTTCCACTTTGAGGCTAAATATTCTAGGTTATCAAAGTCTCTCTCCTCATATGCCACATGCCCCAGTCCCTCAGTCATGTTCTTGGCCCCTCAGTGGACTCACCACAGCCTGTTTATTTCTTATGTGAACTGAGGATCCCAGAGCTAGATCCAACAGTCCAGGTGTGTTTCACCACTGCTGAGGAAAGGGTAAGGATCAGTTCCCTCAAACTGTTGGCAGCACTTCTCCTAATGCAGATCAAGATACTGAAATATTGTCACTTTGGACCTGTTTAAAAATGCATGTATTTTAAGACACAATATTTAAAAATATGTATTTCAGGGCACTTGTATTTGGCCTTCATAATGCTGTTAAGACAGGTGCATAGATATTTTTCCCATCTGCGTGATACTTAATTTCACAAGAAGTTTTCACAGCCTTTGGCAGTAATTCAGATTGTAGGAGATGAAAACATGAATGAGAACTATGACTATTATAGCAAAAATGGCATTTATAAGTTAAGGTCTGGATGTGATTTTGTAAGAGTTCTTTGCAAGGTTATAGAATATATAGAAATGTAATGTCCTTCCTCCTGAAAAAAAAAAAAAGTTGAATCCAGAAAATTTTTTCTGATTAATATTTACATTTGGATTTAAATCTCTGTGTGTGGTATAGAAGCCAAAAATATTTAAGTTTGAATATAAATGTTTCAAATTTGTTCAAGCTTTAAATTACATCAGAATTTTGAGATCCTGTAGTATTTTGAGATCCTTTATTATACCAAAATAACACATCATAGCATTTGATTGCTGTAAAAAAAAATTCCTGATCACATCAGTTACAAATTTTCTAATGATGCATTAATAAAAGTAAGCATTAGAAGAAAAGCCATTAACTACACATGAAATTCCAATGATCACTTCAAATTATATTATTGAGGAAATTTGGGTTTTATGTATTAACACTTATTTTTTTTCCTCTGGTTCTTTCCATTCATAAATACCCAGCTGGTCATTAGCTGTTGGTAAGTACATTTTTGAAGAGTCTTAAAATTTTCACTTAATTTTCTGCTTGCACCTGACTTTTTGCTAAGACCATATGAAAATCACTAGGAAAAAACCTAAACTTTGGAACACAAAAGAGAAAAAAGATAGCTTCCTGAACTGGAATGGTTAAATCGTGAAGGAAGAACATGTGTCTACCATAAGTGAGCTCAACTCTTTCAATAAGATGGATGTTGAGAAATAAAGAAGAAATTGGAAATTATATTAGGACAAAATTGAAGAGTCAAAAATGCTGACAGAAAAATAAAAGGTGCACACCTGTCTAACACAAGTGACCAGAAATCATTTCTGTTCCCGTGTGTGTCATCAAATTGCTTTGTAAATCATAACCTTTATACAGCAAGTTTTCAATCTGCAAAAGGGTGGTATATCCCTTGAACATTTACTTGCTGCTTTGAGACATGTTGATGCTACATAATGGGAAGAATTACTTTGGCTAGCACTGCAGTAGTAGCTGAGATTTTTCAAATCACATCATAAGTGTCACAGGCATAGGGATAACTGTGCCACCTATGCCCAGTATTGCTTTTCTCCTCCTGTGGTTTACTGAACCAGTCAGTCCAAGGATAACATGTAGAAATCAGACAATAGCACTAGCTGAATTTCACCACCAAAACCGAAAAGATCTCTAATACAAATATATACATTGAAAAAAAAATCCACTGGTTTTTATTACAATAAATTGAATAACTTCTCAGATCCCTTCAAGATATAATAATCATTCTTTTAAATTACTTTGAATATGTATTCCTTTTAGAGTTCATGTTTATGTATTTTCATACAAAAATATTAAAAATATTATTTTAATATATTTATTAATATATATGTCTCACATATATATAAAATCCTGAAGGGAGAAATTCTGCTTATCTCTTTGCAAACAGTCATAAAAATAATACAGAGACATAAAAGTATCAAGGATAGCTTTTCTGGGCAGTGACACCAAATTTGAATGACATTGTATATAACGGTAAACAAAACAAAACAAACACCCCCCCCCAACCAAGAAAAAATCCCAAACCAAAACAAGAAACCTCTTTGTGCTGTGACAACCTTCTAATATTCCAAACTTGGAAAAACTAAAAATTTCAAAAAACTATCAGAGTATGAGTGGATATCAGAATGACATTGATATCAACAATCTTTTCTGTTCCTTTTATTTCCTTTTCCTTTCTCAGTGTCTCTCATTCTTTTCTCTTTTCTTCTGTGACTTAATCCTTTCCCTGAAAAATCACCTTCATACTTTTCTCTCTCTAGGTTTTCTGTATCACTATTTCTCCTTCTTCTTTCAAATGTAAGGACAGCTGTTTTCTATTTATTCTTAGGTTTTACTAAAACTGCAGTCTCTATGGCTCCCTAATTTCTCCCCCTCTCACAGCAAATTTTAGCTTTTATCCCCATATACCAGTTTTCATATTCAGCACTAGTGTGAAAATGAAATATTTGGTTTAGTACCTACAATTCAGCGTGGCCCTATGCATTTCTAGTTTTAACCAATGAAACTTTTATGGTATCTGTCATAGAGAGTTGATTAGGAAGGAGAATGCATCAAGCCAGCTGTTGTCTCCTGGCTTTGGTGTTCCTGTCTGCATCACTTCTTATAATCTGAAGCTAGTCAGAAAAGTTCTTGAGGGCTCCAATTTTTATTATCGTGTTAGAAGACTGCTACCAATCAGTCACTGAAGTCAAGTCTCTACTTTAAAAGACAGGTTGGTGGAGAATTTAACTTAGACATAACCTATTCTGAACCTGCTGCAGCCAGGAATGGCTACTAAATAGATCAGAGAATAAACCAACCAAAACACTAAAATGAGAACACCATTTAATTAATATTGCAAACTAGTATTAGAGTAAATATGTTTTTCTTTATTTTGGACAGACATTGGATAAAGTGCCTAGTGATATTAAAACATTTTAAATCATATTTGGATGTGCGTATCCTTGTCCTGAAAGATAGTCTAGGATAACAAAAAGAGAACCAATTGTTCTACAGCCACTCTCAAAACCACACAATAAGTAGTTCCTAATCAGCTCACATTGTTTCCTGGCTATATGTATGCACAGAGGTTGCTTCTACAAACACAAATATCTACTGTTTCCACAAATACATAGCATGATAGTACTTGATAAACAAACAAACAAACAAGCAAATCCCTAATAAGATTTATGGCCTGATGGATTAATAAAATCTAGACCAGAGTCATAGTATGTATCTTCTTATAAAGAGGCAGAAATACCAAGCTTTTGGCTTTCCCTGAGTGTTGCTAGGGTTTCTGTGTAGCATGTATAGACATTTTGACCATGGCCAAATATTGTGGCAACACCACAGATTTTCACAGAAATCAGTCCTTGGAAAATGCCCAACGTCAGTAACTCACACTGGGCAGGTTCCCACATCATCGGCTCAAGCACATCCTTGCTCGCAGTCCTGGTTAAAGAGCTCTGTGCAGTCAATTTGGTTTGTTCTCTTTCTGCCAGAGATTCCCCTCCTAAATCTGACTCTTTGGGCTGTGTGACTCCAGCCCTGTAGCTGAAGAGCAGCATCATGTGGCCATTATCCCAGGCTCTTTTAGAAATGTGTTTCATTAGAAGAGATAATAAGAGGAATTGAGCATTGCTGGTACTCAGCATTCTCCCATTTGAGAAGAATATAAATCACATGGGACAGAGAAGCACATGGCCTATGTGAAACAAGCCAACTGTACTGTTCATCTAGAGAGGGAAAAATGGGATTTGAATACTATCCCATCTCAATGAAGCTGGGTAGTAATGAAACACAGGTTCACAAAAGATTCATTCTGTTGTTAGGTATTAAAGGAGAAATAGTGGAAGCAGAAATAGAAGTTCTGGACTGAGAGCAGGCACATGGAAGAAGAGAAAGGATTTCAAGAATTGAAAAGAAAATTGAAAAACAGAAATAAAGAAGGAAACGAATAAAGAACAAACCACAGGAACTTCAGCACTGTCTACAGTACACTGATAACTATTTGAGAGCACAGAGCTGCTGAACTCTGGTGACCATTAATTCTGTCAAGAAAAAGGGAGCAACCAGTGTAAGTAAATTAAGTTGAAGGAAAGGAATGCATGCTACAAATGGTGTAATTTGTCCAAAAGACTTTTGAAAAACATTAATGAAGATTTTCTGCAGGGTAAGCTGGTATAATTGTGTTGCACTGTATATTGATTATACAAGAGAAGAAATCTAAGCTAAGGCTTCATGCTGTTAATACCTTGTCAAGCTGGGCTAAATGTTGTTTCTTGGACTATTTATATTGGAAATTGAAGTACTGATGCCAGTTTTTATGCTTAGTTTCTTATTTTTTATTACTAATTTAGAACAGCAGTTAGATATCATCTGTAAACATCATCTATGTTGCTGGTTGTTTTTACAAACAAAATTGTATATCATTGTCAAGATACAGCCTTCATAGCTAGAGAGAGAAACTTAAGTTGTATAAAATCATCAGAACTTCTATGGTAAATGAAGATTATACTTCTCCACTTACTAAAAATATGTATTCAAAGCAAATGAAAAAACTCAAGTATTTCGAGTGATGCAGTTCTAAAACAGAGTTTAGCATTTATCTATTTGAAATAGTATTATCTTTATTTTGTTTGAAGGTGGTTTCTTCTGTTGGAATACCCTGCTTTTATACTATATAGACAGGAAAAGAGGAATGACTGAGTGTATTTAGAATGAAGAGGTTTGTGATCAGTGGGTGAATTGCAATCTTTAAACTGGTTAACAACCACTGCATCTGTTCTCAACCAAGGTGCAAGACATGTATATTTATTCCATCTAGATGTTTAAGTGACAGAACGCAAAATCTGGTGTAAGACTTCCTACACTTAAACAAGCCAGTGAGCCAGCAAAATTCTGGATGACAGTGATCTCTCCTTAGTCAAGCACCTAATATATTGCTTTAACAAGAGGGTATTGTGTCCTCAAGGAAATAAAACATTTTTTATTATAATGAAGATATACGGTCAGCCTATGATTTCAACAAGGAGAAACAGGATTGTCCTCAGAAAAATTAAGATCTATCTGTTTTACTGGGGCAAGATTTTCACTTTCAAGTGAAAATTAGCTTCAAAATTAAGACATTCCACTAAGATGCAGTATTATGCTAATGAAGGCTCTCTGACAGGAAGGACCTAAGAAATCAATTTGTCTGGGCAAAAGAGCATCTGGATGAGATATCTCCTGATCCAACAGTAAGAATGTGTAGATTAAACAAGTTTTCTCTCTTACTTTCTCACTCATTTAAAAAGATGTTAATAATGTGTGCAATTAATAACAGTCTTACTGCAGTGAGAGTTACATGCATGGTGTTTTAACCTAAGGTAAGCATTAACTTAAATTGATAACAGTAAAGATTTCCTTAACAAACACACTGGAAAATTCAGAAACTAAGTATAAAACATCTTAAATACCCAGTTCTCCAGCATATTGCTTCATTCATTAAAAATGCTGCAGTGCAACCTTAGCTCAGTTACAGGGTCCAGAGGAGGAACTAATCTTACAATTGTCAAGTAGTAAGTGTCTTCTGGTAAAAAATAACATCCAGAAAGACTCTTTAGCATACAGTGGGAGATCAGTGTAAGCCTGAACTGCAAGGACTGCCAAGATATATGCAAACTGTGCTTCTATATCTCTGGACCCCTTTAGTCCATGTGCTGACAATGAAAAAAAACACAGCAAAATTCTGCTGCTTTCCCCAGCGCATTGCATGCATTCTGCATTCAACCATTAGAAATTCTTTGCGAACTATTATTTAGTCCAGCTTGATGAGAGGGCTCTGTATATGTCATGAATAACAGTCTGTCAAGCATGATATTGCAGTCAATATCACAAATCAAACTGCTTCATTTCTGATGGCTCACATAAGACGGAATAGATCCCTCGGTGAATTCATGAGAAAAGTTTACTTGTGACTACTCCAGTCAGCTACTTGTTAGGTACATTGTATATGGGGTTTTTAGCTTAAAATATAAGCTCTTAAGCAGATCTGTATATTACAGAATCACACAATCACAGAATAATCTCAGTTTGAAGGGACCCAGAAGGATCATTGAGTCCAACTCATGGCCCTGCACAGGACCACCTCAAGAGTCACACCATGTGCCTGAAAGCATTGTCCAAACATTGGGGGAGCCTGTTCCAATTCCTCAACACCCTCTGGGTGAAGAACCTTTTACTGATATCCAACCTAAACCTCCCCTGACACAGCTTCAGGCCATTCCCTCAAGTCCTGTCATTGGTCAACATAGAGAAAAGATCAGTGCCTGCCCCTCCTCTTCCCCTCACAAGGAAGTTGCAGACTGTAATGAGGTCTCCCTCAGTCTCCTCTTCTCCAGGCTGAACAAACCAAGTGACCTCAGCTGCTCCTCATACCGCTTCCCCTCAAGGCCCTTCACCACCTTCATTGCCCTCCTTTGGACACTTTCTAATGGCTCAATGTCTTTTTTATATTGTCGTGCCCAAAACTGCCCCCAGCACTCGAGGTGAGACCGCCCCAGTGCAGAGCAGAGCAGGACAATCCCTCCCTTGCCTGGCTGGCAATGCTGTGCCTGATGCACCCCAGGACACCACTGGCCCTCCTGGCTGCCAGGGCACTGCTGACTCATGTTCTATTTGCCGTCGACCAGGAGCCCCAGATCCCTTTCCGTATCACTGCATTTCAGCATTTCATTCCCCAGTCTGTCCGTACATCCAGGGTTGCTCTGTTCCAAGTGCAGAATCCATCACTTTCCCCTGTTGAACTTCATGTGGTTGGTGATTGCCCAGCCCTGGGATTTATCAAGGTCTCTCTGCAGGGTCTTCGAGGGAGTCAGCAGCTCCTCCCAATTTTGTATCATCTGCAAACTTGCTTAGTATCACTTCGAGTCCTGCATCCTAATTGTTTATGCAGATGTTGAAGAGCATTGGCCCAAAGATTCAACCCTGTGGAACCCAAATGCTGACCAATTGCCAGCCTGATATTCTGAAGGTACAGCTCAGATAACCACCAAACCGTAGGCATCTTTCAGAGTTTCCCATTGCTTCTTCTTTGGGCAGTGTTACTGAATGATTACCAGGAAGAGAAAATTCTGAGATCTTTCAATAAGGACAAATGAATCTTTTTGTTTCTGAAGCACGAATTTGATAGCTGCTACCTTATTATCGTCTTCCTTATGAGATGCCACATCATTCAGCCATAACAAGGGTTTTAATAAACAACTGGATTAGAAGGTGACAGACTTGAACAGACTGCAGTGGCCAAAGATAAATAGATACAAGTCAAATTGAAAGAAAAAATGAGGGATGTTAATTTCAAATAGCTGTGGAAAAACAACAGGCTTTATGATGGACTTGACTGAAAACATCAGAAGAAAGCACAGTGAATTACTCTGTTATTAGTTAGACCCTAACACAATTTCAGCAAAGAAATGACCGATGGCAGAAGGCTGCACCTTGGTTATTAAATGCTGTTAAAACAAAAGCTCCAAGATTCATTCTTAAAGTACAATAAAATTCTAAATATTTTAGAACTTAACTTGAAAATCTTCCTGTAAAAAACATGGTCCGGGAGGAACTGAGCAGAGATGTGAAGGAAGCAGAAGAGAATGGAAAGGTAAGAATAAAAAAATCATGCAGCTAGTAAGGACAGAGAAGCAATACAGAGGAGAGAAACATGACAGGATGTCATTTTATTGATTTAAGTTACAATAAAACTGAGCAGACATGGTGTAAACCAAAAAGGTAGGAGCCAACAAAACACATAATGACTGTAGAGTATAACATACAGTAGTAACTACATGTGAGTTTTGCAGGTGAGTATACTCTAAATTGATCAGCGCTGAAACATGGGAAGGCAGAACTCAAAGAACAGTTTTCCATACCATAAATATACCCTTTTACCATTATTATCCTGGTGCACTAGACTGGATTATGTATGATATTATTAACTATGACTTCCTTTGCATTTCTTTAAGTAGAGTCTAGAGAATGCGTTTGTACTGAGGGAGAGAACCAAAAAAGGTATAATTCGCCAGAAAAGAGAGAGCTATTTTGAATCTTCATGATATAAACAAAGTATTTGTTTGTTATTTTACTTAGTTTGTAGTTTTAAAAAGGATGGATCATGAATCCCTCACAGATTCTAGTCCAAAAAGACAGGGAGTACAACAGTAACTTGTGGAAGGGGAGAAGACTTTTAAAGACCTGAAGGAAAATATTTGGAAACTTGAAACTTACATGGCACAATCAATTACATTTCTTCGTTCCATACTGCTAAGAAGGTTTAGAGTTTGTACTCTAGTTTTATTCTGAACTTTACTCATGCAGAAGAAACTGAAATACCAGTCTTCGTGCACAAGCTGTGTCCTGATTAGTGAAACGCAATCTCACATCAAGGGATGCAGCAAGCTAGGACACAGCGATTCCTCTCCCTGCAGGAGATTAAGTCCATTGCCAAGACACTTCAGAACAGCATGCTGAGGCCTGTGAATGCAATAGGACATGCAGAGGAAGCGGATGACTGAGCTGAGAGAAAAGAGACACATTATGCTGATGAAGGCTCTCTGGCAGAAAGGATCTCTCAGATTTAAAATAATGCATAGGGTTACTCACAAAGAGGAAGCTTTGACTGCCAGCTTGTCAGGAGAGAACACCAAACCTCTGAATGAGACGTTTTCTAATCCAACAGGGAGCCAGTGTTGAGTTAGACTGGCAGGGTAAGGATATGACAGAACAGAGATGCAGAAATAGGCTAGACTGGACAAAAAAATAATGGTAAGGACTGAGGAAAACGAAAGCAGATCTGAAAAAAGCTGAAAAAATATTGAAAAAAAATTTTAAAGTGTAATGTGCCTGGCATTACCATAAAAACCCATCTACAATTTGCAAGGTTCATAGAAAGGCCTGCTGATAATCATCCATTGGAAAATACTACAGAGATTAAGCAAACTCAGCTGTGGCAGAGGAAAACTTGTAATGAAAAAAATAAATAAAAGTAAGGCAGGAAAAAAAAAGTGTCCCAGGAATTTGTGTTAAGAAATCTTCCCTGTCTGATCATTCTAGAACTACTCTGGCAGTGACACTCAGATCACTGAGACTGTCACTGATGGGACCGAAGCCACTTAGCAGCAGGCAGCCCCAGTGAGCCCTCGGGACTCCCTGCACATCCCACTCTCAGTCAGACCAGGTTTCCGAGAGCAGAGCCTGAGACCTCTGGATCCTTAAATTCAGTCATAGCACTACAACAGCACAACTAGAGCTGGTGCCTCCGAGCGACCCCGAGCAAAGGAACCCCTGGGCATTTACATGCTCAGAGTCTGTGCACACCATAGTCTGAGGTCTCCCATCTGAGCCATCGGCTCCTGCTGTGTCTCTGTGTCCGGTCACCTGGCTAGGACACAGGCCCCATGTCCTTTGTTATGCAAAGTGTCCCCGGCCTCTTGCCTGGGGCTTTTGCCATTTCCCTCCTCCCTCTCAGCCTGCAGCTCGCACTGCAGCTGCACACCCAGCTATCTGCACCAAATGCGTTCCTCACCACTAGCTTCAAACACTCAGCTGAGGTTTTATTTTTCAAATCCTACAGCTATCCTGCAGCAATGCTGCCTGCAGCATTTTGACAGCATGCAAATTTATGGCAGCAGACGCAGCTCTGATTGCCCAGTCACGCCTAAGACCCCAGCAGGTTTCAGATCCACAAACACAAACCAACAGGTATTATAGCCTTGCCCATTCCTGGGGCAGCAGTGTACCGCACTGAGATAATTCTCATCAAGCTGTTCATACAAGGTAATACAAAACAAAAACTCTTAGTCATAAGTCATTATCAAATGTTCACATGAAATAAAGACTTTCAACACAGAGATTTCCTGATAGTCCAAGGTCCACTGAAGTCAATGGCAGCTTGAACTGGACTGTATACCAAAGAAAAGATATATAGGATTTTGATTTTCTTCAATGATTCATTCTATGAATAAATAAGTCCCTTTTTAAAAATAAACTGTGGTTGTTAAGTAAATGCCAATTTAGTTGCAGGCACAGAAACAAGAAAATTTGGATATTATAAGACTTAGTCATGGCTAGATTTTCAGGTCAAACACAAATATATTGATAAGTATATAAAGGTAAACTACAGGCAAGCAGACACCATGATTCAGGGCCACCAGTAATTACACCAAGATTGACGAAGTAAATCTCTCCTAGCATACTATACTGAAAAATTAGTGGGTTTGGGTTGGTTTTTATTTCTTTATGAACAAGACATAGAAATTAATGGTTGATCAGTGGCATACAACAGAGTGATGCTGTTGCTGTTCAAAACTTAAATGTTCTCCCCAAATATCATACAGTTTTATCTCTTGTAATTTTACTTTGTCCAGAGCCTGTAAATGAAATGTATACAACTTTCTATCAGCACTCTCAAATATTAGCAGGTATTGAATAAGTTTCATGTTAGAGCATTTCTGTTCATTTGTGTGTCCAATCTTTAACTAATTAGATAGCTGGGATTATATTTCTAAACGAATAATAAAGCCAAGTGCTTGCTCTATTGGTTTTTAAAAATAGATTAGGCAAAGAAAGAACCAAAGGAAATTTTACAGAGATGATAACTTTGCTATTGTACCATTACCTAAAAGTGTTAGGAATTTGCAAAACATATGAGTTTTAGAATACGAAATGGTTACTACAGAGAAAATGATTTGATAAATCAAGTGAGGAAAATACTATAAAAACCAAACCTGCACTGGCACACCAGCAGTGTGAGTGGCAATCTAGCAATGTGTCAAGGTAGATACTGCTTTTTTCATTTTAGAACTCGAACTTATCATTACAGCCTCAGTTTGGACACATGGCTCAGTTCCAAGAAAATTCATAAAGCCAAATCCCTTGCAGGAGTTTTTAATATGATCACTAAAAAAAATCTCGGCAAGCTGATAATATTTAGCTGAACTTTTCCAAAACACCATTCATGGAAACCACTCCCAGACCTGCAATCTCCCAGACTCCAAGGTTAACTGCCTCTCTAAGGTGCAGCTGGTTTCTTCCATCAGCTGCAAAACACCTTCGTGCCATCCTCTCCACTAATATCTCATAGCTTTCTACAACATATCCTGCCCTAGGTACTTCAGATAGCAAGACTAATATTTATAGCATATGCTCAGGGATATCATACATTCCCTTCTACCAACAATTTTACTTTAAATAATGAAAATGACCTCTAGATAACAGGCACCAAACTATGCCAATTTTTTAATATGCTGTCTTGGAGAGATTTTAAATGGTTCTTACACCGCTGCCTCTACCCAAGACACACACCAGAACTTGCACTGGAAAATTAATACTTCCAACAGCCTTGTCACTAAATTCATCTTTTCAAACAACCTCTCCAGAGTCTGATGTGCACTGAATGAATCCAGGTTGTGCCTCAAGCCATAATTTAAGCTTGTCAAAGACCTCCACAACCACCACAAAAATAGTCCCTGCAGCAGAGCCATCAAAATCCTCAGATTCTTTACTTCAATTTCTTGAAAAATATTGCTCTATTTCATCCAGTGTACTCAGTACTGCTACTGAAATTATGTGTGTGGAAATAAACAATCATTATGAACCAAAATAAACTCATACAGACAGTCAATAAGGGACGGAATGACCCAACTACCAGTAGGGGAAAAATGTTTCTGAGAAAATAATTTCTTGATCACCTCAGTCAACATCTTGACAAAATAGCTTATAATGCTGAACTTTGGAAGTATGTTCATGATTTTATGAAACAGCAAAAGTCATCAATTGAATAGGTATACTGGTTCTAGCATTCCCTCCACCCACAAACAGGCACATAAATATGTTCATGCACAATGTGCAACGCACCTATATTTCAGCTGATTTGTTCTCCCCCTCTTCGGCACATAGCTACCTTATCACCCCTTCCATGTTAAGATCCCCTTTTTTCTCAAGTCATTTTGCTGATATACTATCTAATTAAATCTAAAACTGGTTCTAAATCTGAAACTGTTCTCAAATTATATTTATTATTTAAGTTTGCTTTTTAGACTTCAGTCCTGAAAGATCTACATGCCCAAATGATTTGCTTCATGTATTGCACCATCCACTTAAAAATTTTGCCTGGTGAGAACAAATTATGTCCTCTCTACAGCTTTTCAATTTGAAATGATCCTTATCAAAACTGAAGACAGAATCTCTTATAAGTGTCATATTTTAGGAGACTGAGTATACCGTTACCCATTTTTTGTCTGATCCTTGTCAGTATCTCATTCCCTTTTTGTTGGTAGAAGTATATTGAGCAGTATTGTGTGTGAAATAGGTGGCTCATTAACCATTCCTGCAAAGCTCTTGCAATAAAAAAGGGGTTATCGAAATTATCTAAACTGACTTCCTGCTAACAGATGGCATAGCACATTCTATACTCATTTCTGCAAATCAAGATGTTTTTGTTTGAGCTATACTATATTTTAGGTGCCTGTCTTGTCATGAGTTTGATCTGTATCATCTAACTATGGCTACTTAAAAATTGGGCATGTAATCTAAATTAAGTCATGTGGGCTCTCCCCTGGCTTCTGTGGACTCTGTATTCCCTGGTATTACAGATTCCTCCAGAAGGTGGTTCATCCCATTCTGAAATAAGGGTCTAAGACAGGTGGGACAGATTGCTCCCACAAGACTGAGAGTTAACCACCTCTCTTGATAACTTGTGGGTGTGCAGGCTTACAGCCTCACATTACAAATACTTCACTGTATTACTGATCTGAATATTCTACTGCCAGACCTCATGACCTTTACCAGCTTATTTTTTAAAATGTTATTAGGAAGATATTCCTGTGCAATATATTGATAATACAATTGTTTTTCTTCTGTTTGGCTCCAAACCTTTGTTATGCGTGGGTATAAGATGAGTAGTCTCATTTCAATGTCTGGAAACTGAAAGTTTTACAATCACTTTCAAGCTGAGTGCATAGATTCAATAAAGTATGTAATTTTCTTCATTAAGAACACAGACCAGATGTATATATTAATGAATTAATCCTTTTAAAACCTTTAGAAATCTTTGTACAACCTTCAATAAATTGCAACTTAAAAAAAAAGAAAAAAGTGCTAGTCTCTTTGTTAGGTAATAGCTTTATCCTGGCTATTTTCCAGTCTTTGCAGACCAGACTTTATTCAATCAGTAAAAGTTTGTCAAACTGTTTTTATGGTACTTCTTCCTGGCTGGAAGTATGTTGTGGGGTCCTTATCAATTAACTGCTTCTAAGATTCTGAGCAATAATTCCTGGTCTGCTCTACTCTGTAGACTTCCTAGACTTCCTGCTTCCTCATGCTGTAAAAATCATGTTGGCAAACATCCATTTTTCTAATTTGTTGGAATAGATGGAGAATAATTGTTTAATCCCTTGATATGGGTCACGTTTTTTATTATCATTCTTGATAAAAGAGCTGCATAAGGTATTGAACAGACTACTTTCCTACCCTAGGGAAAAAATTGTGTTTTATTAAAGCTTCTGATTTAAACTAACCCATTCTAATAATGACTGCCCTACTAAACATAGTGGAACAAGAAATAGTCTCAGTTATGCAATAGATACAGCTGCACAGAATTGTTTGTGTATAGAAGGGTTAAACAGAAAAAGTGATCAGATTTCTGCAGTAGAAGTCTTGGCTGGCACCCATTCAAAACTTCACCTCTACACTGGAAATTCAGGATAAATGCTACAGACAATGCTGCAAGAAATCTCAAGAGACATTGTTCATCCAGTACAAGTTTGTCTTTTTTTTCTCTTTAGATTTTATACTTATTCCACCTCTTTTGTCTATTCTTTACTTTAAAGGTCTTGCAGAGAGCTAATGGAGCCATGAGACGTAGTTCTGCCACAGGCTGACAGAAATCTCTGAGCTCGGCATTTTGACACACCACCTTAGGAGATCAAAGTGTTCTTTCTATTCCTCCTTGTGTTTTGTACAAAAATTAGTTTTGCTACAACTGTGTAATGAATGTTTGCAAAATATGCAGCAAGGATCTACATCGGTTTCTGTACAGACCTTTTTATGAAAGTTGATCGAATTGGATGATTGTAACTAATAGAATTGTTATATGTTTATTATTTAACTGTTTGTCTGGATGCCATATGTACCTCTCTTTATATGAGTAAAATAAACGGCAGAATTTTATTTTTGGCTCATTACTTTCCAGCTAAAGGCATTTAGCTAAGCACTAAAGCTGCCAAACCCACAGGTTTACACAGCTGTAACCATCTCTGTTCCTTCCTGCTGCTCACTCTTGGGCACAGGTGTAATTCATTTAAATTGAGGGCATTGCTCCTAGTCCTTTATAAGATCAAGCTCAAGTATACAGTTAAGGTCTATTCTCGGCCTACACTCTTATGAAGCTGTTCTGTTCCCCTTGTTCTGTTACTACTTGCCCTGTCAAAAAGTCCCGCTCCAATATTCTTGAAGGCCCCTCTACTTGAGAGGATGAGGGTGTGCAGGCTCTGGGGCAGGCAGCAGTGCCCACCTCCCAGCACTGAGCTAACAGCCCTCAGGAAAACACCCTGCATGACATCATTGCCTCTTTGGAAAGTTAATTCACTGCCACCCTGCTCTCTGCAGCTATTTGACACCAGCTGCTTCCCAAAACCAGGAATCGGATGTCTGAGGCTCTGCTGTCGGAAGCATAGAGCAAAGAAGTTGCCCAGACATTCTGGCTCTGTATGCATCCTGTTTATCTTCCTCACTACCTGTTTTACCCTGTGGGACCTGTAAGAACCCTTGCACCCAAGTAAACAATGTCACCAGCTTCTGGAGTGGAAATGGGCAGGAGCTGAATCTCCCTGATGGTGTTGGTGTAAGCCTTGGCATCTGAGAGGGGTTTGAGGCAGTAATAAAATGACTCCATGCCATAGGCAGAGGCACCTTGTAGCAGACACTCTCAGCAAGATGGCCAGCTGTGTCCTGAGGTGCATCTGGCCCAGCATTGCCCCCCAGCCATAAAATTTTCTTGCCAGAAAACTGAACACATTTGAAACTGCAGCTGTACAGCCTAGTGCTCACTGCCTACTTGCTGTCCCTCAGATAAGATTCAGTATGTCAATGTGACTGGCCAATTCACGATATAGTGTGGCAGATAAATCTAATGGTCTTTATGCTCACCTGCTAGATTTTGTTCCAAAATGGATGAGAAGTATTTTCAAGGTCAGGTTCAGCAGAGAGATTTTATAAGAAATTCTTTTTGTGCCTTTCAGCTACTGTCTCCCAGAGCACTGATAATTGACTTCACTGATAAATCTAAATTTGCTTGTCTTCTCACTGAAGTGTTTTTTCTTCACTATATCATCTTTTTTATTTTTTTATCAGAATAATAACCTAAGTAGTGACAGTTAAACTGTATTACCTTGTGTTATTTCATGCTATTTACAGTGAATGGACAGTTGTAACTTTTCACATCTCTCCAGCTGTGTCCTGAGGATTCAGTTACATTTAACTGAGAGCCTTTGAGCCAGGGCTAGTCAACACTCACTGGGATCTATTAGACACTTTTACTCACGTTAGCTGTTAGAGAGCTCTGCTGGGTATTCGTAGCTTGATCTTCTCAGACAGATAGATATTTCATGGCTGGGAACCATGTGCTGCCTTTATGTGCTGCAGCTGCTCTCTGAGTTGTTTATTTATCTGTTTCCCTTGATTAAAGATAAAGGTCATCTGAGTCTTTGTTCAAGCCTTCCTTTTCAATCATGAGAACACAATCATAGAATCGTTTAGGTTGGAAAAGTCCTCTAAGATAATTGAGTCCAACCATTAACTTAACACTGCCAAGTCCACCACTCAACCATGCCCCTAAGAGCCATATCCACACATTTTGGAGCACTTCCAAGGATTGTGACTCCACTGCTTCCCTGGGCAGCCTGTTACAATGATTGATAACACTTTCTGTGAAGAAAAGATTCTGTGATGAAATTTTTCATAATAGCCAATCTAAGGCTTCCCTGGCACAGCTTGAGGCCATTTCTTCTTGTCCTATCACCTGTTACTTAGGAGAAGAGACTGACACCCACCCACTACAAGCTGCTTTAAGGGAGTTGTAGAGAGTGATAAGTTCTGCTCTAAGCCTTCTTTTCCGTGGCACCAAGGTCAGGCTGACACGAGCTCCCTTGCTCCTCCTTCTAGAACTTCCTGTAGTTTCCACTTCCTAACTTTCAGTCAACTGGAACCTTCCCTGTAAGCCAGGACTAGTCAGGCAAATCTTTGTAAGCGTGCTCTTCTGCCAGCTCCCTCAGTACCCTTGGGTGGGTCCCATCTGGCTTCATAGACTTCTATGTGTCTAAGTGGTGTAGCAGGTCTGCTTGGGTTATTGGGGCTTTCTTTTGGCTCTCCATCCCTGCCTTTCATCTCAGAGGCCTGGATACCTGGAGAACAACTAGTGTCACTATTAAAGACCAAGGAAAGAAGGCATTGAGGTTCAATCAGCCTTTTTCTCTTTATCACCATATTTCCTCCCATATATAATAAAGGATGGAAATTCTCCTTAGCCTTTCTTTTCTTTTCTGGATTTATAGAAAATGTTTTATTGTCTTTTATGCAAGTAGCCAGATTAAGTTCTGAAATTGCAACAATCAAGTCTCCCCTCTGGATCTACAAGCACTGATATCTTTCCTCTCTACTCTTACCCTTTCTTTATTTTTCTGTCTTTTCCTTATATATTTTCTTAAGTAATACCTTTATATTTTTACTTTTATATAGATAATAAGAATCAAAATGTCAACAAAATTGTTCTAAAATAGACTCTACGCACGCACATACATACATATATATAGATATCTAAAAACACCAGTCATTCAGTGTCATTTCACTCTAGTCCACTCAAAGGAATCTGCTAACAAGAACCTCAGTTACCCTCGTCTCCAGGGGCAGGTTGTAACATCTTCTTTCTTACTTCTCCAAGAATTGAGAACTCTATAATTTTGTGACTTGTGCCCAAGATGGCTTCCAGCCATCATATCACCCACCAGTCCTTCTTTGTTCACCAGCATCCCTAGTTGGCTCAATTGTCAGCTGTGCCAGGAAGTTCTCTTCCATGCACTTCAGGAGCCTCTTAGACCATTTTAGCTCTCCTATGTTGCATTTTCAGCAGACATCTGGTAAATTGAAGCCCTCCATGAGAATAAGGGCTGGCAGTTGTGGGACTTCTCTCCCAGATGCTTATAGACTATTTTACGTTCTTCTTTATCCTGGCTGGCATCCAGTTGTATGTCATACCACCATGTCTCCTTTATGGCAACTATCATAGTTTTCCTGCTGCACAATGTCCTCCATCTCTTCCTGTTTGTTGCCCATTTGTTCCTGAGTCCATTAGTTTAGATGCACTTCACTTGGGCTATTGATCTCTATATATAGTTGGAGGAGAAGCCCTAATTCCTACATGACCATTCTCAGGAGCTTCCATAGTTTCTAAGACATCAATAGCCCTCATGTCTTTTTTGTTGCTCTGTCCCCTACCTCCTCTGAGACAGTAGACCAAAGGACCTCATTTGTATACAGTCCCTCAAATATTGGCATGGTGCTCTCAGGATCTCTAGCAAGCCTGGTTTTATCACCTTTCCCTTCAAATCAAGTGTAGATCTCTTTCCAAGAGTCCTGATGACTCCTGCCTGAAGATAATTTTATGCCTTTGAGACAGGTGTACCTCATCTGTCACCAGCGGGTCTGATGTCATGTAGAGTAATTCATGATCAAAATCCCCAAAATGCTGCTGGTGACACCAGACTCAGATATGTGTATCAATCTGCTGGACCTTCGTGTTTCATTCCTCATCATTCCCTGCAACTGGAAGAATAGAGAAGAGCACTAATTGTGCTCTTGATCCCTTAACCGGTCATACCAAGGCCCAGCACTCTCTCTTGATTGACCTTGGGCTTCTTGTTGGTACTTCATCACTGCCTGTCTGAAAAATCAATAATGGATGAAAAATTGAGGGTTGTACCAGGGCAGGAAGCTTCACATAACCCAGGCCCCAGGGAGGCAGCGGGCTTCCCAAAGAAGTAGGTCCACTCTGAATACTGGGGCTTCTGCTCCGTTCAGAAGGGAGTCTCCAGAGACAGTGACCCATCCGTTTTCCCTTATGGCACCAGTTCTGACACAGGGCATAGGCTGACTCAGCTTTAGTAACACCTCCATGTTAAATGGCCCTTGTTACTCTTTAGTTACGCTTGCAAGGCCTCAGACTTACAATGTGGTGCCTCCTGGAGACATGGGGTAGTAACGCAGGAGATGCATCTGCTGCTCCAGGTAGGAACTTGTCACCACTGTCCCCTGTCCCTTAAGTCACTGCATTCACACAGGCACAGAGAGAAAAAAGAATTCCCCGTATTAAGCATCCTGTTGGCCTGTTGGACATCCCAAATGAAGCGGGAGCTTTTCTGTCAGGGGCGGAGAGCAATGAAGGAGTGGTCATTGGTGCTAGTTTATGTCTGCTTGTACAAGAGTTGAGGGTGGTAAGTAATAGATGGGTAGGTATTTTTATATGTAATAAATTAAGCTCAAATATCTTCAAAAAGACCACTGATGTGAAAAAACCACAAAAACGACAAAACAACAAAAACCCCAGTAAATAAACACAAAATCATTGGTAGATCACCACGCAAAGGGAACTCTTGCTTTATTTATTCCATGAGTATAAATATATTGATACTGTTCAAAGCCAGAACACACTGTAGTGGATCAAGGTGCAGATTTTAATTATCAGCCAGGAACCTATTCCTGTAATTAGGCTTTCCTCCATATTCAGTTTATATACTAGCTTTGTTGATGGCAGAGAAAGGCTGATGTACGTTTGGAGGGAAAAGGAAAGAAAGAAAAAAAGAAAGAAAAGGGGAAGAACAGGGAGTGAGCTACTCAGGCACTAAGGAAGAACCTTGCCTCTCTCTCATCTGGGAAATGTCTGAAGGGGCCTTTCCTTCATGCCACATGAGAAGAGTATCTAAGGATACTCAATGTCTAACTCAGGATAAAGCGTGTCTTGAAGTCAGATGAGAGAGATCTTTTACAGCCCCTTGTAAAAGATTCTTTAGCTGTGCAACTGAGTCACTTCAAAAGTGATTGAGGGATATGGGCAAAGAAAGGATTTCACTAATGAATGCCTGTATAACAGAGACATTAATCAGAATTTTAGTCCTTCCCTGATCAGGGAATAAGAAAGCAATTATTTATTTTACATTTATTTGAGATAAACTGCACATATGAAGAGAAATATCTGACTTTGTTGTCTAATACTATGATCAAGGGAAAAATTAACAGAGGTGAGCAAAGCTCAAAGGCTTCGTAGAGCCTACTTACATTTAATGGTAGTCTCCTGCCCTCCTGCTTTCAAATGAAAAGCAGGTGGAAGAGCAATAATTGATAAGCTTATTTTTGAAGCACTTAGCAGTGATCAACAGTCCATGTTTAATTAAACACATGTAGAGTTGAGGAAGCAGTGAAAGACACTAGAATTTTTAGGTTGTACTTCCTACCAAAATCCACTGAAGTCAGGGTAATAGGGTTCGTTACGTATTTTGACATTAAAGATAAAAGTTTTTTTTTTAATGGAAGTAAAACTGCAATTGAAGTTGTTAAACTTTTAAGAAAATAAGGGGGTGTTTTTCTTGAAATTCTTCAGAACAGGAGGTAGAGAAGGAGTAATAACTTCCGCTGCTTGGGATGTTCACAGTGACATGCTGTTTGTTATTAACAGACACAATGGGCATAGCAACAAGAAAAATTTCTAAGATTGTTTTAGAAGTTAGTATTTCTGAGAGATTTACTGGAGTTCACCTGTCTGCATTCAAATTGATTTTTTGACTGATTGATCATATCTACTCTTAATAAAACTTACTACCTGTACTTTGATTATGTTAGCTAAATAGACTAAGACCTGCTGTTACTTTTCCTTTATTCTTAAATATTTTTATGAGTATCTTAGGAGAAAAGAATACAGATATGCTGGTAACATAAAGCAATCTCTCATGTATTGATACAGAGCTTGAAAGTGACAGATTGTAGGTGGAGCCTCAACCAAATTTGACAGTGACAAAGGCGAAAAACCCTGAAAATGAAGCTGTTGAAGCAACTTATAAACCCTAAAGAAACTTGTATCCAAGTCTTTAGAAGGGCTGAAATGGGGTGCCCTATGCTAATGAACATAGTTCTTGTAATTATACTGCAGTTTGGGTTTTGGGTTGTTTTTGGTTTGTTTTTTTTTTTTTCTTATTATTAAGTACAGCTCTTTAGAGTAACTGGACTTTGAGAGATGGAAAAGTAAATGCCTTTTGAAATGTCGAGATATTTGAGAGACAAGAATTGCAACAAGACAATAAACAGGAATTCTTCCTATAACTTGCTATTTCTAAGGTACTACTCATCTAATTACATGCAGATGTATTTGTTCTCAGTGCATCATTAGTCTTCATCAGCATGCAAAGGGAAAATCATCACTTAGTTCTCAGCAGCCACAAATAAGGCACGTGGTATTTGCCTCCCGAGTCAGATCTTCAGTACATGAACTTTACTTTCTTCTTTTTTTCTTTTTTAAAAAACCTCTATAGGTAAGTGAATGATTCCTCAGTAAAAAAAAAGAACCTTTCTCTGCAGCACTAATCTTAATTTCTTATAAACTAGCTGGTACAATTTTAGGAAATGTTTAAAAATCTTCAGCTTAGAAAGGGAAGTCTAGCATACACCAAAAATAAGAATTAAAAATAAAAACCCAAAACCAAAAAACCTGTAACTCATTGGAAGGCTGTCCTCTCTGTATAATTGCCAAATTTCTGTTCCTTGTTGCACATACTTTAGGTTGCTAACTTTCTCATTCAACCCCCAGCAACAAGTTCGATGTCTTATTTACCAATGTCTTCTGTAAAGGCAAATCTTTCTACAGGGCAAACTACAGCCTACTAATCAGCCTAATCTTTTCTGCTTTCACCTGCTTCTCTACTGATCCAAACTACTGCGACTGAAAATATGGCCTCATTATTGTTTTCTATTCAGATATAATATTTCCTTCTGGTTTAGGATTCTTGAGTGGGAAAACATAATAAAGATGTCATAACGGGCCTCAGATTTTTGTCCTGATTTGAGGCATCTACATGTAAAACTCATGGGTTGCTATGCAGTTAACATCCCAATTTTTACTAATAGAAAATAATTTGCTAGAATGCATGAATGTGGAAGAATTACGTTCTTTGAGAGGGAATAGATTTGCTTAAAGTTTTAAGGTGATATATTGCAGAAGCATGTCCCACTCCCGGTTATCAGATCTATTGACTTTAACATCTTCTTAGATGGTTTCCTGTTTCTATTTAACTATGATTTTTTGTCCTGAAGAAAAGAGATATTATATATGCCACTGCGTGTGTTGAATGTTTCCTTGGGTGCCATTCTGTGGTATTTGCAGCCCTCTTTGACATTATCAAATGGATTGACATTTCAAATATTTGCAGTGCTCAGCGGGTACTAATTCAGTGAAGGTGAACCACGAGTTGCTCACATAGTGGCACAGCAAGTGATGTGTGTCTATTTAATCACAGCTGCTGAAATGAGATCAAAAGGCACTGTGTTGCTAAACTCTTAAAGCTGCTGCCACAGCAGAGAGATCAGGAGGGGCCCACCACAGAAAGCAGAGTAAAGAATAAACTTGGACTTGCTGCTAATGCAGTTCTGCTATTGGCTGTATCCTGGTGGAGAAGACTAAAGGAGGACATTCAGGAGAGTGGCTGTACAGGTGAACTGCACCTGGCCAAAACTCTCTCCCATAGAGATATGTCCAGTGTCAGGAGCACCAAGAGGCAATTCTTTAATTGAATTTGGTTCATCATTCTTCTTTAGGTAAGCCATGTTTTTAACTTCACTTCCAGTATTATCCAATTTTATTAGTTTCCTCTCTGAAACAGAACTTGTTCAACTTCTAGCTGGTAGTCTGGACCATGACAAGGCTTCCTGTAACTCCAGAGTTCAACCACAGCAGATACTTATTTGCCCTGGACCAAGATCTCCCTGGCTGTTTTTCCTTTACCTGCTGAGAGCATGTATTAGTTGCACAGCTGCACTGAACAGTTTCTAGCCAGGAGAGGGCAATAACATCCACCAGCTGCTGCGCAGGAGCAGGAGAAGGCTTAGAATACGTGGGGTAGATGATGGCACAGAGTGTGGGGAAAGAGCTGATAAAGCAGCAAGTATTGCAGATGATGCACAATAGGTGTGATGGCTCTTAGGACCATTTAAATATTTGGTCAAGACTCTGTCACTGCTTCAAGTTCTTTCTTGGCTCTTGCTTATTTAATGTACTACCACATGTTAATAGTTGTGCTAGCACTGGCAAATAGAAGCTCTACTAGATAATTTAACACAGAGCCCTCCCCTGAATTGCATTACTTCAAATGATCATGTTTCTTAATTGCCTTACTTCAAATGATCATGTTTCTTAACCTGTGCTGGAACAAGTAGAGATAATGATACAGAGAATGAGGTAAGGTTTTCTATTTATCTAAAGCCAAATCACCTCACTTTTAAGACCAAATATTGAAAAAAAAGCAAAAACTTGACAGTGAAACAGCTGTGACTTATGACTCCACACTGGTTATTGGGCTCAATACAAAAAATCTCTGCACGGTATTTTATGATCTGTGTCACACAGAAGGTCAGAAGACATGATCTAATAGTCCCTCCTTGCTTTAAAATATTGGAATCAGGATCTAAAGTAGACTGTAATGGAACTCTTTCTCTGCATGTGTATAATCTAAATGCACAGAATGTTACCAGATTCTGGGCCTGTAAGTGTTCAGAAACTCTCCTTTCATTCCTCACACCAGCAGCACTCCCTTTTTCTCCCTGAGAAGTAATTCCCAAGCTGTAGCCTTGACAGATTTTTAAAATTTCCCTTCTCCCTACCTTTCCCATGCATGCCATCCTTTCACTCAGTTATTCTCTGCCCTCAGCTGTGAAACATCAGACACTGCCAGCCTCAGTGGTTTACTTGAGAGCCACTGTGGTCAGGGGTTTCCTGCTTCTATGATCATAGGAAACACATGAAACTTTGAAGAATTTTCTTCTTTTTTTCAGTTAATTAGAAATTAGTTAACTATTTCTTTATCACCCACCCCCATTCAGAATGCTAGATTCAGAGACTTGGAGTTAAGCAAAGTAAAATGGTTTTTGTTTTTTCAGTAATTATTTCAATTGTCAATTATCTCAAGGCAAACTCTATTAGATGTCAGATTATACCATGAAAAATCCAGCACTATTTTGGAGGGGAGAATGGAACTACTCACACAGAATCAAAACCTGTGTGTTTGCCTATCTCAGTGATGCTCAAGAATTTTATAGACCTTTTACTCTTTTCCATTGTTTTTCATAGAAAATTGTCTCACTGAGAACTCATCTACTTGAAGTCTCTAGTGTTTTCTGTCCTCATTCCTAGAAAACATAGCTGCAAAAGTAACTAAAGACTTTATTATTTTTCATCATCACCTGTGAGATGTTTCTGCATCCTTTTAGTCTCCAGTGACAAACACCACCACACTGTATGTAGTATTCACTGTAAAATTGAATGAAGGCTGTGTTGGAGCACCTGAGAGCAAGTGAAAATAATTGAAATGAGCTGTAAACTCTCATTACTCCCTTTAAGGTTTATTTCTCATAAGAAACATAACTGGGGAATTTGACGCCAAGCCTTTTGATTCCTCTTGATGTGGGCTGGCATGAGAGTGGCACACAATACATTGGAACAGAACACAACGAAAAGGGAAACTGCTGGTGTTGACACATCACTAAGGATGAGCTGGTAAAGGAATCTGAGTGAAGCAGCGAAGGGACATTGCTTATGTCTTTATGTGGGAGGAGACTGAGCCCTCCACTCTCTGCCTTTGCAGCAGCTGCATTATGAATTAATAAAGAGACACTTCATGAATATGCACATGAGGTCTTGCCTTTAATAATTCATAAGGCCATCAGTCAAGCAGCTGCACATTCAACACAGGAAATTGAGGTTAGGCCTGTTCTGCCCTGCCTTTTGAATTACAACCAGAGGCACAAGATGGAAGGGTGGGGGAAGAGAAGATAAAATGTTTATCAGGAAAAAGGTGGATGGGAATGAAGCATTCTGACACCTTCTTCAAAAAGTAGCTGAGAAAGAGTGTTTGAAATAAAAGTATCTTGACAAGTATGGGGGAAGGGGAATAGGAAGGCAAGACAAAATGCAAGTGATGTTTTATACAGTTTGTCATACAGTACATCTTTGAGGAGATGTAACAATCAGTGATGGAAAGCTACTCTGATCTTCTGATAGTAGGAATCATGTGTACTAGCTGCACCTTGAAGAACTGTGGAGAATGTGGAAGATCATTCATTTCTTTTCAGTAAAGGCTACATCAGGCATTTGGCTTTCTAATTATTTTTTCTCTTTGTTGGAAGTTAACTTTGAAAAAAAATAAAGAGAGAGTGTGGAAAAAAGTCTATCCCAGTCCAAACACATTTCTTCTGTAAAAACTTTATTTCTGTGAGTAAATTTATAGATAAAATAATCCACGGGTTTAAGAGACAAAGTCAAAGATGATTAAGGTTATGAATCTTCCTGTGAAATAGTGGTCCATTGAAATATGAAAGCTTATTGGAATTAATATATTGTACAACTCATACATATAATAAATGCCTACAATATTATGATCTGGTTTCTCACATTTCTCAGTTCTCAGAGAATCAGATTAATAAAGGATTTAGATGAGTTTATAATAATGTCATCTTCATCTTTATCTATCTTTGAACATCTGGTCCTTCTTTTTCATGCCATCACCTTCTGCATTTCCTCTGTTTGTAGTGCTTAATTTGCAGGATGCAAAGCCACATATCATAACACACTGTGTATTGTGTTACTGCTTTGAGCACGTCATGCTTAGGGGCTAAGTGGCAGTGCATATAATGATATAGGGGGTGACATTCTGGTAAGGTCAGCTAAGGCAGCACCTCATGTGAAACAATGAAAGTTATCTGTCAAGTGAAGAAATATGGATATAAAGTAAAGCAATGTAAAGCACGGAAAAATAGGAAATCTTCAGGTCTATTTCGAAGTTTGGACTGTAATAGTACACAGCCTAGAATTCTGAATCTGGGCTTGAAACTTCTGCTCTGCACAGCTTTCTAACTGTGAAGGTAATTAACTATTGAAGCAACCTGTCTATTGAAACAGGAATCTTCTGTGTTTTAAAATAATTTAGAGGCTTTAAACACAAACATTCTGAAAGCTGTATATAGTACTCAAACTAAGTATATTCTGTTCAGTGTAAATGTATTTGTTTGAAATTCAGTGAAATTCAGAGTTAGAACTTAAGTCCTCTTGTTCTTCTGTGGCCTTCAAAGGCTGAGTCTTCAACATGTACTTGCATCTGAAAAATTTCTGGCAGAGGATACTAGTTTGGATTGTCTGCCTACCCTTATTGTTGCTACGATAATGGTAAAGAAATGGTGGGTATTCTATGATTTTTTTCCTGACAAATTATTACATGCCTGTTTTGGACAAGTAAGATTTTTGACGACTGGAAGAACTGCATATCATAAAGAAGACTGCAGTCCACTAAGTAAGGGTCTGTTAATGCTGATCTAACTAATGTTATATTTGCCCTTTCTAGCAATTTTTTTCAAAATATCCTTTTTTTGGCGGGGGGGTGGGGGGGGGATATGTAAAGACAATGAAGTTTCCAGCTGCAAAAAATTGTGCAATTTTAAAACGGAATTTTTTATATTTTAAATAGCGAGAGATATGATGCAAAACATAGCTCCTTCATTTAAGATATATACTATACTTCAAACGTTACCATTAAATCTCTTTTTTAACTGTGAGTTAGAAAACAGTGAATTAGGAAAAGAGCACCTTTTCATGCTTTGCTCTGCACCAGAACTATATTCAGACTAAAAAATCAACATAATTTGGACCCTTTAGCAAATAGTTCCAGTCTTTCCCTGTCCTGTGGCTTTGTTGGCCACACTATCCTTTATGCTTCCACTTTGAAGTAAGCAACCGAAACAGAGAAATGGGAGTGTGAGCTCTCTGCTACTGCATCAGTTTCTGTTACTATGGATGTGGATCTGGAAATCACAGAAAGCAAACTGAACACCTTAATGGTTTCAAAATCCTACTATGATTTCTTCAATATCGTTTTTTAAGCAAAGGCAAGCAACTGGAATTAGCACTCATTACCCAGTAGGAGTGAAGAGGGGAAAGTGACATTGCCTTTGTAAAACATTACAATAAATAAGTAAATGAAATAAACCTTAAATCAAAAATCAAACTGCAGGAAAAAGTACATTCTCATGCTGTTTCATTTGATGTTATATAGGTGTGATATGGGGAGAGGGGAGATATAAGCCCATTAAAGAGACCAGTTCTGCTGTCTCTTATGATAGTTGTAATGAGCACTTAGTAAAAAGGAGTTTTTTACTTAGCAAAAGGTTTTGCATGGACACTGGGTCTTTCCCCCTTTCCTCACACTTCAAACACGACATTTTTTGACCTTTCTGGCTTCTTCCAGTGAATTCCCCTACATAACTTCAGGCCAGTTTTCTGTGTCACAGCCAGGGCAACTCCATGGGCTTGGGCATCTTGTTCTGTTTCATTCTACCTTTTTTCTGCTAACTTGTTCTAAACAATGCAGCCAGATCCATCACTGCAGTGATGGATTATAGCGTTTCCAGAGTGAAACTGATTCCATATGCCCACATCACTACTGACAACTTTCCAATTAAATTAGCACAGAAGCTTCCAAACTGTCTCTGGTTAATGGCCCATTTCTGAAGCTTTCCCAGATTTTCCTGGTCTTTCATATAGTCACATGAGAAAGATTTCGTTCTTTATGCATTGAGTGGCATTGTCTTAGAAGGTGTATTAGCTACAGAAACACAAGGTATGCATTACTGATCTATTTGCAAAGCTGAGGGCAATTGGCTGAATTTCTGTACTTTTCATCTACAGCTGACTGGTAAAGTCAGAAACTTTTTTCTTTTCATTCTCTCCTTTTGCAAAAAATGTCTATTAAAGGTAAGCTTTTCTTTCTTCAGGACACATTTTCTGAAAAAGCCCATAGACTTATCATCATTTTCCAGGGAGAAGAGGTGGGGCTGAGTAGCACTGCAATATCTCTGACATGTGAAGCTGCTGGGAGCTAATTCTCCCCACTAAACGACCTTACATGGTTCAGTAACAATCTGCTGCAGGAATCACTGACATGGATGATTGTTCTTTGACTTTTAACCTCCAGGTAATAGAGATTAAGTGCCACTTGGATGGAGACAATATTTTCTAACAGTGAGTTTCTAATAACTACACTATTCTACAACACAAAAAAAAAAATGGAGTTTGCAATAGGAAGCTACTGATTGTTTCCTTTCTATGTTATAAGCTCCAATTGCCTCTGGGAGAAATTTATTCAAATACATTGTCCATTGAGTCTGCAAGTTTTTATATGTTTCAAAGTAAGATCACTTGACACCCAGGAAGAAACACTGCTATTATCAAATGCCATTTAAATTGCATTCCAGAAGTTTTAGTAAGGCTAGATGGTGAAAGAATTCATATTCTTTCTTCCTTTAAGGAATACATAAAAAACACAGCTGGCAAGTTAGTCATTATAGGCATTCTAAGTTGGGGGTTTTTATCAGCTAAGTGATAGCTTGTTTATATTTTAACCCTTCTTATTAATTTTATTTTCTATTAAAACATATATTGTTTTTCCTTTGCAAATGGTTAAAATTTTTTCTTTTTATTACTGTATTATTTTCTGAAATCCTGGGTAGTCTACTTTGACACACAGTAGAGCTCAGAGCTCCTCTCCTTCCATGAGTTCTGTTGCCCCCAGTGCTGCAATGAAAGGTTTCTCTCTATGAGGGAAGAATGAGTTGGCTTTTTCAGGCTGATCAGTCTCTCCATCTCAGATGAGAAAGGTAGATAAATACCTCATCTTGTGGGGGCTGAAATTTGTGCAGTCCATCCTGAATTGATACAGCTTCTTATATCACCCCAGAACAGCCTTCAGAAACCAAGTTCATTTAAGATCCACGATACACGTATTTTTTTACTTACACTTTATTGGTCTCATGTGCAATCTGCTGGGCAGGTAGAGATTACTGCGTAGCTCATGCTGTGATGCAGTACATGCAGTTACCTCACACAGGATGTTTAACTGCACGTGAGATGTGTTGTGCTGGGACGTGTCACCAATAAAAGGCCAGGGCCTGGCAGCTGCTGTCCTTCATATGGTGAAAGTTCTAGATTAGCTCTCGCAGACAGCCTCACCTGCACAGGAAATCATCCTCAGCTTTGAAAAGTTAGCCCGAGACAAAATTGCATTAATTTTCCAAGGTACAGATGAACTTGTAAATGTCGTCCTTAACACTTGCAGTAGCAATACCTAGAGGCCACTGTCTGCTGTAGGGAGCAGAAAAACTTTTTGCACTTAGTGAGGTGCTTGCTGGCTCTAATTAATGTAAACTCAGACTACCTGAGTTACAATTAGCTACCCCAAACTGGAAATTCGATAAACAGCACCAACAAAAATGCTGTTACTTCTGCATGTGCCAAAATATAACATCACCGATCGATTTAGATGGCTTGGGGAGCCTGAGTGAAAAAATAACAATCAGTACTAATGAATAATGTAAAATAGGTGGGATGAGCCTATGAAACAACTATTTGGCTCTGGCTGTGGCTCAGAGTAGCAAAAATGTTCTTTCTCAGCAAGGAAGTTTAATCTCTTTTACCTGCTTAAGTGGAAGAAAAAAGTGTGCTACTATCAAACTTGAATATTTTGTAGTAGTCAGTGCCTTTTAAAGCATGACCTCTAACTATAGGTTAATTTATGAAGTAAACACAGACTATAAGCAGCATAAGTTGTTCTGAATTTATCCAACTTCCTGCACTGGTGGCTGATCAAACTTGTATATAGGATAGAGGGATCTTTATGTGAGGTGCAAGCGCCAGCAATCACAGTAACGTTTGACCCCCACTAATGTTATGCTGTCATCATATCTGCAAGTCTGTGCAGGAAGGATGAAACTTAAGAGGAAATCTAAGAATTGTAAAGAAGGACCAGATGAAATGAAGGTCCATGTAAATGCTCGTAATATCCCGAATAAGGAAGAAAACATGCCTTTCCTCTTCTTTCTTTGTCTTTTTTAACAGACACATTAGGAGTTACAAAAATTTAATGTTCTTGTTTAAAACCAAAATAGCAGATATCTGACAGTAATTATAATACACTTGTGGATAAGACACTAAGGTGATGAGGGCATTTTATTGCCAAATAAAAAAAATATTTTTTTGACACCAGAGTCCAACAAGTTTTCAGCAGATTTATCCCATTTGGAAGATGATTTTTGTGTTGGCAATGCATGAGAGGGATAGGTAATACACTCAGTACTTCTTATTTAACGTATTCACTGTATCTTACTGGTAAAAGAACCCTTTCTTTCCAATTTTATCCTGACATCCATGGGTTTATATAGAGGAAAATAATATCAAAATTATTAACCTACATTTTAATGATTTGAGGTGATCATGAGGGCATGAGGCTTGAGATGTAAGCTAATTTTTTTAAAAAATTTCACTGAAATTGAAGGTGACTTCAAGGCCAAGTGTCTTTTCCAGAAATATCCTAGATAATTATCATGAGTTTTAAAAATAAGTCAATGGGAGATAAATGTCAAGTACTTAAGTCTTACCTGCCAATGGGCCTTAAGTATTAAACTCATTTTTCAGCTTTATCATTTCTCTCATGCTTTTCCGGAAGACTACTTTGGACATAAAGTTCCTACCCATGTATACACTCCTTGATATTTCAATATATAAATACCAATTTGACTCTTTAAATCACAAGTAGATGTTTACTAATATTCATCTCTATAATTTATTATTTTCAGGAGGGGAAAGCAGTGCTTAAAAATTCTCAGCAAACTCAAACATAGGACAAAATTTATTCAAAAGAGAGGAAGAAAAGATCATTCTTATCAATGAATATTGCAATCTTCAAGGAGCAGGATAGATGGTTTTAAGGTCAGAGCAGAGTGGAAATGACAAACATATATGAGCCATCATTTTAATTTTTTAACTCTCTGATTACTCTCGGGAGAAATGAAGAGGTCTGCAAAAGGAGAAGAAAAACATTCAGAATAAACTCATTATCCTCTCTTTACATCTCCCTTCTCCCTCCCCCACCAACATACGGCAAAATCTCATTGACTAGAGAACATAAAATTTACCCTTGACTTTTCTATAATTTCTAATGATTTAAGTCAATATTCATTAATTTTTTTGTACATGTGATATTTTCCCCAAATCCCAGCAGTAAAAAAGTTAATTGTTTTTCCTACATTTTCCTCTGTCATTTCACCTTTTCCTTTTCTTCCGCTGCTAGGGACAGCCTATTGTTTCAGTCCTGTAAATGGTTACCCAAAAAAAATCTTTGGAAAACTAATATATCATGGGAAAATAAATGAAGCTGCTATGTTCTCCCTAAGGGATAACAGACTTCTCTTACAATGCACAGAAAATGATGGTACCTACATTCAATATTAAGGTAATAATATTTTATTTTATCAGGTGGAATAGTTAACTCAAGCTGGGAAGATTTCTTGTTTTCTACATAAGATTTAAACTTCCACTTTAGAATTCACATCAAAAGGACAAAGAACATATAAGTATGTACAGAGCATAGGAAATTATTTCCATCTTTTCTTCACTTTTGATGTGTCTGGAGATGGAGGCTGTAAAGAGGACATAATTTCTGCCCTATGACACAAATGAGACAGCTATAAGATACTATAAACTACCTGATAGAAACTGTTTTTTCAATATAGAAATTTATAGAATTTGTACACAATCTGGCAGATAAGGAGACGTGAATCTTCGAGTCATACATGAAATATCAGCACTTCACACCCCTGAATCCTTTCTGCTTATTAGTGAATATTTCTCCTTACAGTGGAGAAAAAATGTGTTTTATGAGAGCATCATTCATTTCACCCATACTGCCTTTATTTGGAATTGTTACACATTTTCTATAAACAGTTAATATCAAGTGCACATACTGTCTTTAAATAAGAAAAAAAATCTGAGAAATATGGAAGCATACGGATTTGTTTGCATGTCTGTGCATTATGGAGTTATAATTTTAAGGATGACCACTTAATTTTATTCTTCTGCTAATGTGTTCATGCATTTGATTGCACATTTCTCTCTAAATGGTTTGCCTGTATTGGGGACAGTCAGAGAGAGAGAAATAATTCTCCTCATTGTGTCTAATACATAAGGTGCAACTAATTTTCAGAATCAGCCAGTCAGTAGCCATTGATTTTCCATCTGTGCTGGAGAAGGAAAAATTCTATGCCAGAGACACAAGTTTCAGTTTGAATCCTTGTCTGGGCTAAAGTCCCCAGGAGGGACTGGAGGTCAATCTGGACAGAGATCAAGTACTTCAAACCACAGCTGTTTTCCATGGCTTTTCTTACTTAGTTGATTTTCCAACACTGCCTTTTTCAGAAAAAACAGTGTTAGTGCAGCATGTCAATGAAGCTCATGAAAGGCTGTGCTGCATGTACTATTCAGTGTCCCTGGGTAGGCCTGGTCTCTTTGAAGAGTCTTTGCAGGAAGGGAGAGAAGAACAGTCTTCAAATCAAGATGCATCATGGATAAATAGTGCCTCTTTCTGGCCTAGTACGCCCCTGTCAGAGGGAACTGTCAGAGGGGACACAAGTGCAACATCAGGAGTGTAAGATTCAATTCCAGATTACCCTCCAGCATGACGTACTTTATAGTTTATATAGTCTCACTCAGAAGTGGGTATTCTAACACAAAGGAAATTGAATTTCCCTGGTTAACCCCTTATTTCTCCCACAGAAGGATTTGATTGCCCACCAGTATTAGTGCTTTAGACTGACTCATCAGTGTTTGCTGTATAGAGAACCTCACAAATACCTTAAAACAATTTATGGTGAATTTACAGAAAATGCACTCTTATCAGCAATTGCTGCACTTCCTTTAAAGGGGTTAATTTCATTATAATTGCTATTATTTGTTAAATAATTAGTTCCATTACCGACATGATTCCTTGCAATGGTTTATCAGAGAGTTGCAACTGTGTCTAGAGCAACTGGGAATGCATTTAGCTTTTTCTGAGGTATCTTCTTTAAGAAGTGTGCATTTTGTTACTAAATGCATATACTAAGCAGAAAACCTCACCTATTTGGAATGAAATGTGAAAACCGGTTTTAATAGTAAATGTATGTGTGGAGGACCTGTTACACCTCCCCCCGCTAATGTATAAAAACGAACAGTGATTGTGTTGGAAAGGAGAAACATTCTGATCTTTCATTGAATGTGTACCCAGAATCCTCTGTTTTTTAGAAAATAACAGCTAGTCTTTATCATGCCTTTTCATTTTTTTACTTCCCTTTATTCTTTATGGATCATAAAATAAGACAAGGAGCCAAATAACTCTAATATGACAAGAAAAAATGTTCCCAATGTTTGTACGTGAAAAAAGCTGAAAGAGTGAGAAATCATCTTTGGAACTCTCAAATGAATCTTTATTACTTCAGCAAATGCCTGATTAAAACAGCCAATATTTTTACTTTCAACCTTAAAAACCCTGAAACTGCTTTCTTTGTAAATGTCAACATTTTCTTTAATTCTGTTGATTACCTTCACCAACCATAAATTAATTGTTAAGACTCTTACAGATATTCTTTCCTTGAAAATATTTTATTGTAAGACCATTTGAAATTGATATATTTGGACAAAAAATATTGTTAAAACAGTTGGCTATGAAGTATCTTTGTACCTAAGAATGCACTATCTCATATTTCTTTTCATAAATCCATGCAATAATATCACATAAAATTTTTGTCCTTTAGTTTAGATTAATTCTAGTTTCTAAGTTAATCTTTACATTTTTTTCTAAGAAAAAGAAAATTTTATTGAATACTAGTGAAATCTTTAAAAAATGTTGCAAGAAAGTATTTAAATAGTTAAATATTTAAATAAAATAATGAAACAATATGGTTAGAAATAGCATCATAAGGCATTCTGTTTAAAGTATCTAAACTCTAAAGACAAATATTTATTTTAAAAAATATTAGGTCAAAGTTGTTTAGAAGACAATTTTTTTTCCTGCATTTTAGTATGTTGAAAATGGGGATGGGAACAAATGTTCTCCTCAGCTTGAGAAAGTAAGGTAAATATTTAGCATGAAGACAAAAACAAAGTTAAAGATTAATTGGATAAAATAATTTTCATGCAAGAAAAAGCTTATTAAAAAGTCCATAATTGTGCTGATTTACTGATATCTAGATATTTTTACAATAAAATTAGCCAACTGCACACTGAAGAATTCTGTAACTCACGAGTGATAATTTTTTGACCACACTTGGTTACACTTGACCACAGCTAGTCTGTTTGAAAGCTGAAGACTCTGAAGTCTCCATTGCTTAATTCCATTTAAAAGTAACATGCAAGAGAATTAAAAGGTTTTGGTGTCTGGGATAAGCTTATTAGTATAGTAAATGGAAATGCAAAGCTAGAACAGAAAAGATTTGTGATGCTTTCCCTGAGCCATGACTTTTTTTCAGAAGAAAATGGAATATAGAAAATAGAAAATAGCATAACCTATAAAAGCATGAAAAATCCTAAGAGATGCTTTCAAGTAAGTTTAAGCTAAATCTAGGGAAGATCTTTTGTGACTAAGAATTGTGGATTTAAATGTCCTGGTGTGCATGAGTAACAAAGAAAAATAATGTAGGAATGGAAAGTGAAAATTTTAAAGTAGTTAGACAGCTATGCAGATTATAGATGTGTGTGATTGAGTGTACATGTATTTAGGTTATACAGTAACAGTTGTTCATCTACTAAAGCTAAAAGCTGACTTGACTCAGTGTCCTATTTTTTGCATAGACCTGAAAGTTAATGCAACAGTCACCATGGGTTTGCTGCCCATAACCATTATCTCTAATATCCCTGCCATTTCAGCCCTGTGCATAAAAATTCTCTGTCACTAGAGTTAGGAGTCTAAAAACATCAGGATTCTGAATTTATGTTTCTCTGTGATCGAAGAAATTGGATTTTGTTTAAATTAAGTTGCTCACCAAGCAATGGGGAACAGCAAAGCCTCTACACAACTGGATACGGTAAATATGCGTGGTGTGGTATCACACAAAACATAGCACTTCACATCCAAAAGTAGTTTAGACAAACTCATGCAGTACTTGAGGAAATTAATAAGTCTGTGCCAAACAAACTTTCCTGTCTGAGTGTTCTGGGGCCACTATGGCAGTGCTAACACTTCCACCAGCCTAGATTGTCACAGCTGGGACCAAAGCCCCTTCACAGAGGGTGGCTCCAGGGAGTCCCAAGGGACTCTCCACACATCCCACTCCATGCAGTCATGCCAGGTTTCCTGAAACAACAGCACAACAATTTGAGCTGGGTGCCCCTGAGGGACCCCGAACAAAGGAATCCCTGGGCTTTTACACCCTCACACTCTATGCACACGGTAGTCTGGGGTCCCCCATCTAAGCCATCGGCTCCTGCTGTGTCTTTGAGTGTCCAGTCACCTGGCTGGGGGACAGATTCCATGACCTCAATGTCAGTGACACAAGAGGGTCAGTGCTCTTGCTTGGGCATCTCACCATTTCCCACTCCTGCAAGACCTGCAGCTCGCACTGCAGCTGCACACCCAGCTACAAATGCGTTCCTCAGCACCTCTATTATCTCTGCACCATCCCAAACCAATCTGAATGTCTTAGTAGTATTTCTGCTACTGGTTTGCATACAAAATTTAGGTACTGCTATGCTCTGAACCAGTAAGAATCGAAGAACTGAACCAGGCTTTTGAAGGGTAGCTGAAAGAAGTTACACCTATTTAGTCTCACGGTTGTTTGATTCACTAATAAAATAGTTCAAATGTATCTTCAGTGTAATCTAAAGTTCAAACTTTAGATTACTTTCCTGATGGGATACACCCAGGAATTCAGAGGAAGCCGAGAGATGTAATTTGCCAAGAAAATCTCAATTATCTTTGAAAGGTCATTGTGAATGGGAGAGGCTCCTGAGGACTTGAGAGAAGCAAAGATCATTTCTATCATCATAAAGAACAAGAGGAAGAGTCAAGAAACTAAAAGCCTTTCAGCATCATCTTGGTTGCAGGAGGTGGAGGAAATAATCCTAGAAACCATTTTCAAACACAGGAAGGACAAGGTGATTTGGAGTAGTCAGCAAAGGGGAAATCATGCATTGCCAACCTTGTTGATAGACACCAATAATGAGCTGACTGGCTTGGTTGAATGAGCTGGGATCTCTACTGGGGCCACTACTGTTTCCTACCTTTATTAATGCCATGGATAATGGGACATAGGACATTCACAGAATATTTCAGATTATATAAAACTGGAAGGAGTGGTTAGCACACCAAATATCCCGGTGGCTTTTAAATATCTCCAAGGATGGAACATCCACAACCTCTCTGAGTAACGCATTTCAGTATTTTGTTACCCTTGCAGGAAAAAAAGGGTAATTGTTGTACCTCAGGGTTTGATGCTGTAGGCAGTACTGCTTTGGTTACGCTGCTATTCACAGGGACCTCCACAGGTTGAAGAAATGGACTGACAGGAACCTCACGAAGTTCAACAAGGGGAAGTACAAAGTCCTGCTCCCAGGAAGGAATAACTCCATACATCAGTGGGGTGGAGGCACACTGGAAATCAGCCTTGCAAAAAAGGCCCTGGGGATCCTGCTGGACACCAAGTG
>VZRR01013115.1:425812-457309 GCA_013398015.1 Oreocharis arfaki
CCACTCCATGCAGTCATGCCAGGTTTCCTGAAACAACAGCACAACAATTTGAGCTGGGTGCCCCTGAGGGACCCCGAACAAAGGAATCCCTGGGCTTTTACACCCTCACACTCTATGCACACGGTAGTCTGGGGTCCCCCATCTAAGCCATCGGCTCCTGCTGTGTCTTTGAGTGTCCAGTCACCTGGCTGGGGGACAGATTCCATGACCTCAATGTCAGTGACACAAGAGGGTCAGTGCTCTTGCTTGGGCATCTCACCATTTCCCACTCCTGCAAGACCTGCAGCTCGCACTGCAGCTGCACACCCAGCTACAAATGCGTTCCTCAGCACCTCTATTATCTCTGCACCATCCCAAACCAATCTGAATGTCTTAGTAGTATTTCTGCTACTGGTTTGCATACAAAATTTAGGTACTGCTATGCTCTGAACCAGTAAGAATCGAAGAACTGAACCAGGCTTTTGAAGGGTAGCTGAAAGAAGTTACACCTATTTAGTCTCACGGTTGTTTGATTCACTAATAAAATAGTTCAAATGTATCTTCAGTGTAATCTAAAGTTCAAACTTTAGATTACTTTCCTGATGGGATACACCCAGGAATTCAGAGGAAGCCGAGAGATGTAATTTGCCAAGAAAATCTCAATTATCTTTGAAAGGTCATTGTGAATGGGAGAGGCTCCTGAGGACTTGAGAGAAGCAAAGATCATTTCTATCATCATAAAGAACAAGAGGAAGATTCAAGAAGCTAAAAGCCTTTCAGCATCATCTTGGTTGCAGGAGGTGGAGGAAATAATCCTAGAAACCATTTTCAAACACAGGAAGGACAAGGTGATTTGGAGTAGTCAGCAAAGGGGAAATCATGCATTGCCAACCTTGTTGATAGACACCAATAATGAGCTGACTGGCTTGGTTGAATGAGCTGGGATCTCTACTGGGGCCACTACTGTTTCCTACCTTTATTAATGCCATGGATAATGGGACATAGGACATTCACAGAATATTTCAGATTATATAAAACTGGAAGGAGTGGTTAGCACACCAAATATCCCGGTGGCTTTTAAATATCTCCAAGGATGGAACATCCACAACCTCTCTGAGTAACGCATTTCAGTATTTTGTTACCCTTGCAGGAAAAAAAGGGTAATTGTTGTACCTCAGGGTTTGATGCTGTAGGCAGTACTGCTTTGGTTACGCTGCTATTCACAGGGACCTCCACAGGTTGAAGAAATGGACTGACAGGAACCTCACGAAGTTCAACAAGGGGAAGTACAAAGTCCTGCTCCCAGGAAGGAATAACTCCATACATCAGTGGGGTGGAGGCACACTGGAAATCAGCCTTGCAAAAAAGGCCCTGGGGATCCTGCTGGACACCAAGTGATATATAAGCTGTCAAGTGTGTCCCTCCAGGAAAAAAAAGCCAACAGCCTCCTGAGCTGCATTGGACACATTGCCAGCAGGTCAAGGAAGGGGATCCTTCCCTAGGAACAGGCTACCCAGTGTAGTTTTGGAGTTTTTATCCTTGGAGATATTCAAAAGCCAGTTGGAGAGCTCCCTCAGCAACCTGCTGCAGCTGACCCTGTTTGAGCAGGGCACTCAGAGCAGGTGAAGGACCTGCCCACCTCAACTACTCTCTGAGTCTGTGGTTCTGGAATTCCTAATAGCCAAGAGTTTCCTTTAAAAGCATAAATGGAAGAAAGTACACAAAGGGATAGGTGAAGGTCAAAATGGGTCACCCTCTGTCCTTCGTCTTAGAATTGTTTCATTGTACCAAAGGAATCCAAATAGACCATTGAAATAGTAAATAAAGGGAATTGGGACTCTGCTGCTTTTCACCCAGTTAGAGGACCCATCAAGGACAGGAGTCACCGTGGTTTCATTCCGAGAAAGAAGCTTGAAGAGTTATAATACTTAATTTTCTGTATATTTGCCCTGACAATTTAATAGTACAAGTCAGAACTATGACCATGAAAATGTAGAATTCAACAAAGATTATAAAATCAGGAAACAGCAAAGGAACAGCTTCTGAAGTACAACGTGCAAAATCACTGTACAGTATGTCTGCAAATTGATAAAACACAAATTGAGTTTAAGGTTATACATAATGTCATTGTTAGGCAGGAAACATAAGGAAACATTTGAATTTCCCTCAGGTATGTCATTCAAAGTTTTAAAAGATAGAAAAATCTGTATACTCCCAAGAGCACATGACAGGTATATTTAGAAAGCTTTGTGTGCATTGTATGATATCTGTTTCTAAGACAGCAAAATCCTGTATGTAGAACTAAGTACAGGATAATAAAGCAAAACCAGACTAGAAAAATATTTCCAGGACCTAACACTAGATCAATAGATAGAAAAACTGCCAGGAGTGGAAACGGCAAGTGTGTATTTTCAGTGTTTAAATTTACTACTTTCCCTCTTCATGGCAATGAATGTAGCTCATCTAAGACATAGCATTCATAGGTCTCAATATTCTTTTAGCTGCAATTAATTTTTGTGCTACTGACCTGATTTATTTTCCGTCCCTCATTTTCACTCCTGGTTTATGTTTTAAAACTAGTACATGTCAATAGCTAAAATTAGCACTCTTCCTCTGGCTTTTTTCTGCCTGTCTGTGCTGTAGCTCTCCAATGCTATAAGAAAGAACACGTCTTGTTAATTTATATGTGCTTATAAACTAATCTTGGGAAAACTATAACGTGCCAGTGTTACTAACTCCTACTATTAACAAAGGCTTTCGATAGGAAACTTCTCTTCGGCATAATGAAGAGAATATGTAAGTTTCAAAGACTGCCAGAGTCTGCTGGGGAATATCACATGGAGCAACTCAGCATCAGATTCAGAAAAGAAGGCCTTAATAATCATCCCTACACACAAGAGAAGGGAAAGAAAAGGCTGAAAACAGTATTGCTGAATTTCTGAGAGAGTGTCAGAAAACAACGCTGCTTTGTGTGATTACATAGTCCGCCTTTTTCAGGACTGTGGTCCAGGGTGGTGGTTCAGTCTATTCAATTTCCTTAGACTCTCTCCTCTTGTTATAGTGCCTGTGGACAAGACACAGTATGTTTACGGTGTTTTTTAATTCATTGATATTTTCATTTTTAACATCATATTTTTCTCTGGGTTTTTTTCTGGTTTTCTGTTTCTCGCTTTTGTTTTGTTTTGTTCTAAATTACTCTTCCAAAGCTTATATGGATAAAGAATTCATGCTTAGCTGGAAGCAATTCCAGCTAAAAATTAGTTCCTTCTGCCTCATTATCCTACTATTTCATGCATCTCTGAAACTCTGCATTATACTCTAAAAAGCTTCCTAGAGGAGATTTGTTGCCAAAAGGCATCAATCAACATAACTTGTGATTAACCTCATACTACACAATCAAAGTGTGTCAAAACCTTCTCATGTAAATGGCTTGACGTGTACAGCAGAGACACTTACCATGCCAGATTCCATGTATATTTATATTGATCTATTAGCAGTCCTGGCATTCCGAGTGGAGGAAAAAACCCTACAAAATTAGATTTCACTGAATACAATGCGACAGATTGTGGTAAGTGTGAAAAACCAAACCACAGTCTCTTGGTGCAGCAATTTCATATTGCCTGGAGTCGCTACTTCTGCAGCATTATATTGCTGTGTTTGGACACGTCTGGGCAGGTGGCTTTCAGAGGAAAGACAAAGCCACAGTGAAGGAAACAGAGGACTCTAAATGTGGGCAGGCAGATGGCTACATGAAGAAATGTAATTCCGATCAAGCAGTCAACAGAAAGAGGAAAAAATTCCAAAGACGTGAAGAAATCATGCATGGAAGAGAAAATGAACAAGAAGTAGATTAGAAAAATGTTGTAAATCATTTTCCAGAGCCTCAGGATAAATGAACTAATCCTTCTCATCTCAATGCCAGATATGCATAATTTGAAAAGAAGAAGAATAACTTGCTTAAAGCATTTTTAGACATTTATTGAGTATCAGATGAAAAATATGGCAGCTATAGCTAGGTACTCTTTAAATTGTGCATTTCCACGAATTTTTTCATTTACTTGAACAGCTTTGATAAGGTCTCACAGGAGATTGATGCTTAATAAACTTGGGGTGAAAGGTAAATGCTAGTATAATTTAAAACTAGGTAAGTGAAAGACAGAAAAAGAAGCCAAGAGAAGATACACTACACTCTTAAGTTAAACAAGGAAGAAATCAAACAGTTTCTGAATTGCTGCAGAATATAGCATCAGTCTCTGTTGCTTACAGTATTTATCGATGGTGGGAAAGACTCACCCACAGTCAGTCAGTTTGACAGCAATTTTTCTGTTTCCTACTGGCTACTTCTTTTGTGAAAGACTTTTTTTGGTGTTTTCCTCTAGAAATGCTCATGCTTTGCTCTCTTCTCTGTTTCTGCTCTTTGGCTTTCCTTTATCAAATGGCATGCCAATTTGGCTTTGATTTCATTATTATTTTAGTTTTACATCTGGAAAACCTCCTCCTATGTAAGTGTGACAAAGCCAGATCTGTGCTGCAGAAGCAACTGAACAAATCTCCTTTTCTGACATCAGAAAAGCGCTACTGAAGTGACGGCCACCTTTGTAATCAGTGATATGTTACGTGGTGGAGGAATGAATGTGGGCTCCTGTTTTTGTTCGTCATTAGTCACATGAATCACTACGAAACATAAACACACGTAACGTAAGAACTTGTTGAAAAAGAAATGCTGGACTTCCAAAGAAACTTGCAGTTTCAAACAGATTTCGTTTCATGGCTTTGAAAAGCATTTTAAAGACGGCACTAAAATTTGATATCGGGTAATAATCATGATCTTGTTCCTCACTTTTTTCCTACAGTTTGGGCCTTTCTTCCCCTTTTTCTTGCTGAGTATTTGTAATAGATTGTTGAATTTTATCACAGAATGTAAGCATATTCTTACTTACATAACTAAGACTTACGCATTCTAAGAATATATGTATACAAAACCAGAACCAACTAACCAACCAACCAACCAAAAAAATTCTCAAGCATTTCCAGCCTTTCCAGAAACATTTGCATCCAGTGTTTTCAGATGCTTTTGAACTATGTGCAAATTCTTGATCAACGTACAGACAAATCATGAATAGTGAAAAGAATTTAAGCCAGTAATCCAATTCTTTGATGCAGACACCTCTTCCAGCCCTAGGCACTGAAATAACTGACAAATTAGACAATATGCATAATGCAGACATAAAGATGAACAGTAATTCAGCTGCTGCTCAATTCTATATTATATATTGCAAACTGTAGAGAATTAAATCAAATTTCTAAGCAACATAGCTTTAATGGATATATGTCTGTTGTTTTGCTCCTGCTAATGCATTATTATTGCACATAATAATGTGCAATAGTGTGTTTTTTTTTTCCTTTGGTGACAATTTCTCTAGTAAAATCATAGTCCTTGCTACAAATCTTGCTTATGCCACTCAAAATCTTAGGTGAACACCTCACATAAAGACTTAGAGTTCTTGATCTTAAGACAACTATTCTATAATATATCATACTATTTAAAATCTGTTCCTTAATAAATCAGTAATATTTGAACTGATTTAGTGGGTAAAAGCATAGTGAAGGAAATCCAGTGTAAACTGTCACCTTAACTTTTTTCATATTCATAATCCACCTTCTAAATATGTGCCAATTCTAAATTTCTTAATTTAAAGGTACAATTGCTTCAACATGAAGAATTTGCAGATTTTATTACTATTTCCTATTTGTGAATTGTCCTCCGTGTCAGCATATATCTGGTCCTTCATTGTGTGCTTGATTTTTTTAAAAGGCAGAAAAATTAATTAGGACTAGTTTACAATCATTATGCATATTTTCAGGGATTTTTACAAATATTGCATATTATGCAACATTTAAGTGATAAATTCATCATCTGACTCTTCAGGGAGTGTAAACAAAAGAGGGTATGAATTAAAAATAAATTTGTTAGGAAGAGTTTTCTGAAGTATTTAGGTATATATGTTGCTATTCTTTGATAGCTCTAGCCTGTACTCACTGAGATGCGTTTAGTTACTCCTGATTCTGGTTTCAATTCAAGCTCTACAGGATGCTACTCCACTTTACTCTCCGTGTTCTTCTTTCCTTCCAGAAGAAGGAAAAGGGAGCAGTGGAAAAGGAACTGGTAGGAAAGGGATGTTGCTCTCCTTGCCTGATGAAGAAGGTGCAACAAAAACATGAGCTTGGGCTACAGGAATGGGAAGCTAAAGACTACTTCTGGCTTAGTGTCTCTAAAATCAGGATAACTCTCGTGTGTTTTCTGCAAGTAAATGAAGCTGAAATTCCCACTAACCCATACACAGAGAACTACTGTACCCCTTTGAAAATGCTGTATTACTTTCAGCTTTGTTGTTGCTGTGTATCTGGCCTCTTTGATCTTTTTTTTTTCTCCTTCACTGTAAAGCTTCCTCTTTTGACTTCGCAAAAGTCAAAGAAATCAACAGCAGGCTTTCAGATTTAATTTGAAACATTTCTCATTTTGAGTTTCATCGGTCAAATCCTCTGATGTGATTTTCTCATCCCTTAAGACTCTTCACAATCTCTAAGGAAAACAGCTCTCAGGCCACAGGACTACATCTATAAATCTTCAAAATCCTGTATCTATGGCTGTTTCATCTGTTGTAAACCTGCAGCTTTGCACAAGTGAGTGATCATCTCTGCCCTAATAAAGTTGGTAATGTAGTTTGAAATGAAATTTGATTCCTCCCTTTTTGGAAGAAGCAGTGCTATTTGAAAATGAAATACAGGCCATTTGTTTGACGGCTACTCCATTATATTATAGCCCGCCTTCCTGTACTCATACAAAAAGCAAGATGTGAAATAGTGATATTTTAAAGAAAAAAATCACTTGGTAATTGCACAAGAAAATGGCAAGCCTAATATTTTTACGTGATTTTATATGATTCTTCCTGAGAAATAGCTTTCCTGACAAAATCAAATTCTACTGTTGCGTTTCATATGGGTCTTAAGGAGATGGTTACATAAGCTGAAGGGCAACTACATATTTAATACCTCAGTTCAAGCTGATATTACACAATACAGACCTTTATAAATATACTCTTATTCATGGAACAGTATTTGACTATATGATGAAGTCATGAAAATACCTACATCTACCCAAAATGCCTTTAATGTATTTGTTAACTAGCAAGGTTTTATTGCCTTGCCATTAAACAACTTCAAGGAAAAGGGTTTAGAAAAAAGCATTTTTTTTTCTAGTAAATGTAGAGACATTGGAGTGGAGCAGGGATTAAATCCACTAATCTACATCTTGGTTGGTGCAAACCACTGGCAAGATGTAGTCTACAAATATCTATTTGCCCTATGTGGGGTGAGTCTTCTCCAGCCATGATGTGTTTCCCTACAAAAACCTCTGTAAGAAAATGTTCTGACTCTCTTTTTTTCTGGTTTTGCTAATGAAATTTATTTATGATGTGTTTCAGGGAAGATTACCATTCAGTATAAATTTAATAAACTCCATTGACACAGGTGGAGTTTTGCTGATTATACAAACTGACACTCTGGGTCTGTGTATATGCAAGGGTTGAACTCGATGACCTTAGAGGTCTTTTTCAACCTTAATGATTCTAATGATTCTACAGCTACGCTGTACTGTTTTCCATTTACACATGATTGACATTCACTATTTGATTATCTGAGCTAAAAGACAATATTCAAGTCTTTTGAAAGTATTCAGCAAGTCCTTTTTTACTTTAATATGTGCTTCCTGTATTTTCTTTCAACAATTTCAACAATGGACTTTTAAAAGTATTTATTTAAATAGGCTACTGCCTGAAAGACCCATGCAATAGATTTTCACCCTTCCCTGTGTTTCCATCCTAACAGAAAAGCTATTAAAGCAGGCAGAAATCTGATTGCAGTCTCTGTTTTCAAGAATTCTGGAAATTGGTAAATTTTTCTTTCTGTGATGGTGAGAAAAAATATTGGTGTCTATATAAAATATTAAAGTGTATATAAAATGAATTAAGTTTTAAGGGTTGGTTTTTTTTCAAGAAATACACTCATGCAAGTGGTCTGCGCGGGAAAAAGAAATAATTTATTGCCCTTTCAGTTACTTCCTCTTGCTGTTTCATTTTCTCCTGTCTGTTTACTTATTTTCACCATCCCTCTCCAAACTACTTAAAGATTCAGCTACATTCTCAAGTTTCCTCTTATGTTTTTTTTTTGTTTAGATGAACCAAGTAGAATGCTGAAACATTGCCCTACAGGTGTTGGTACTCAAATGCAGACAATGAACATGATTCAAATATCTGACAAGGAGTGAAATCCAAATATAAATGATAAATAATAAACCTGAATAAATATTTAAGTAAATCATGGACAGCCTGTGATTTTGGAATACAACCCAGATGACCCGAGTATATTGAATTAATTTCCCAGCATCAGTTACAAAGGCATGCAGATGGTGTCTCTTGCTGTAGCCTGACTGCTTGTTTGTGAGATACATGGCTATTCCAACAGCACTGAATGCACAGTTTTGCTTCAAGAAATATAGAACATATTCAATATGCACTCTTAAAATGTATCAATATTAATCATACTTACAGGTACATTACCAGAAAAGGAGACTCATCTCATTTTTAAGTCTCTTTTAATGTATTCTAGAATATATATTCAGAGTTGGTCTACTTATATGATAAAGATGCCTGAAGACATGCAGGCAGGCTTTTGAATACTGTATCATCTGATTAATATTTAAGATCTAAAGAAAATTGATAAGGCAGCTGCAAAAAAGTGACATCAAATATGGGGAAGCATTTCCTTCCCTGAAGGACTTTTGACCAATGGGGCTCTGTGCAATTTCTTACCAAATGTGAATATTTCAGGTTCTTTTAAGGTAGTTTTGCAGCAAGCATTCAACTATGTGTGATGTGCAGCTGTTGGGGATATTTGGATTTCGTCATATTTTGCTTACCATTTCTAAATAGTTTCATAGTTTTCCTCATTTGAAGAAACTTCCCATGATACTGCAAGGGATGTAATTTGTGGTAGCATCTAAAATGGTCATGTTAGTATTGAACAGCTGTTCATCCAAAGAGGAATACAAAGAGAAGCTGTGTGGTTCAGAGATAATAAAGACAAACTATCTGTATAGAGTTCAATCACCTTGTAATCCAGCCCAGGTATGGAGCTTTATGGTGTAGATTTTAGGACAGGCTAAGAAATTTAAGAAACCAGTTACTCAGATAGGATTTATCTAAAATGTTTTACGATGATCTTGTCTTGAGAAATTTCAAGTCATGGATGTAAACATCTACAATTATTTCTAAGGGTTCATCACCTATACTGTTTTCAATCCATGTTGGTATAAAAGAATATTTAATACATTCATATAGCATTGTAGTCCTGCAAACCCCTCTACAGAAATGAAATTGGTTTTGTAAATCTTTTAATACATCTATGTCTTTTCTGCACAAATATGTGGAATAATATGAGTAATAGTAATTTAGGAATAGTAATAGTGATAATATGTTTAAACTTTTTTCTTCATCTGTTTGGAATTGCATACTATTAAAACTTCTTCCTTTGAGAGAAATTAGCAGAGATACTTAGAAACCCTCGAAGAATGCTATGGAAAGAATTTGTAAAGTGATGTCTTCTGTAATTTCCTCATTTTTCTGATTATTGGCTTTCTGGAAGTATTTCCCAGTGTTTCTCTGATAGACTCTTTATTCACATTTATACTGTATTTTAAAGAGTTTTTATTTTTCCCTGTGTGAACAGTTTTAAGTATTGGAGATCTCTACCTTTTGGATGCAGAATAGCCTAGAGAGTATGTGAACATGGCAAGTTCTTTGGGTCAGTGTCTGTCTTTGGGTTTCTGTAGTGGTTTTGCCATAATGAGGCTGCAAGCTGAAGGAGCTGTAGTAATGAATCATCCTGACCCGTACAGGAACCTGGACAGGTGGGATGAATCACCCCCTGGAGATGCTCGTCTCTCTTCATTAAATGAGGTCTAGGGGAGAGGTGACAGCATGAACCAGACAGCTAACTTTCTGAATGTCAATGCTAAATGAAAAATTTAAGCAAATTTTACCTGAGTGCTCAGAATCTTTTTTATTTTCTCTGTCATTGGATGACTGGAGAATGTTATTTCTTTCAACAGTATGCATTTACGACATGGAAAGTACTCTTCATTAGCCCAGAATTATTCAACTTCAAAGAAATAATAATGGCTGTCAGAACATTTAAGTTTATATCAATGTGTGAAATATTTACTTATGAATTCATAATTTATCTTGCCTGAAATCAGCATTTTAGCATTCGTCAAATGGAGGAGAAAGGCACCTAACAGAGACAGTTCATTCCACTGCAAGCTCAGTGAAGGTATCCCACACACCTGATATTTGAATGATTTGAAACTGAGTGTTCTGAGTCCTGCCCACCACGACAGTAAATCAGGCCAGCAAACCTCTCTCTCTTACTTGCAGATTATAAAAGGAAGCTAAAATAAATAATCCAAATAATCCAAATCATAATTTAAACCAAATACTTAAAATGCTTATGCAATTTACACTTTTAATGGTCTCTCTGTCAAATACGAAACCCAGAGTGAAGACTTTTGGACAGAGAGAGAGTTACAAAGGTACTTCTGGGGAGATACCCATCTTCCTGCAGGTACGTTTCCTTGTGTTTGGTACTGTGACGCTTACATGTCAACTTCTTTTTCTGGAAACTGCTCTTTCAGGCAGTTGTTTCGCAGGGTGCCCTTATTCACACAGATTTTTCTTATGAGATATCATGTCTTATTCTCTGGAAACCCACAGGAAAATATCTGAGCAAAAGCATTGTGGTAAGTACCATCTAAATACACATATAGTGAGTGACATGCACATTTGCATGTTGTTGCCTGGGCGATACTTTTGCAAATGTGGAAAGCATGTGACGAAAGTAATCATTCTGCAAAAGATGACCACATGAATTAGCAGAGAGAAATTCATTAAATATAAACATAAATCCTAAATTTCTTTCTTTACCTGATTTTTTCCTCCTTTCTTGCCTTGTCATTCCCCACCTTACTCTGGTGGGATGGGGAGTAGAATTGGGAAAAAGTAAAACCCATAGGTTGAGATAAAAGCAGCTTAAGATTGAAATAAAGTTTATATTAATAATAACAACAACAACAACAAAAATAATAATTACAATTAAATGGAGAGGGAAACAAAAGAACTGAACCCCAGAAGAACAAGTGATCCACAATCCAATGGTTTGCTGAATGTTGGCCTACCCTGTTGGACTGATAAAATCCTTTCCTCATGCAAATGTTTGTTGAACCAGACTTGCACACTGAGCAGAGAGATGGGCTTGAAGGGTGATTCAGGTGAATGTAATACCATACACTCAATTTTATATTGTTTTATTTCTATCAAATACTCTTTCTGTTATCTGCATAGTCAACTCCTTAAAGCAAGTATGTCCCAAATTCTTGTAGGATTGAATATATTCCCTTTAAAAATGCTAATAAGATATGAGCCTATGCAGGTATAAATTAGTGTTCAACTTACATGAGTTCTAACACTTGAAACACTAAAACCACTAGAGAAGTGATTTATAAATCAGTAGAGGGCCACTGAAGGCAATGGAAAAATGCTGAGGTATATCACACAAAATTTTGGCCCTGACTGCTCAAAAAGATTATTGTTTTTGTAATTCATGCATAATGGGAATTTGACTCTGCTCTTAAGTATGGTGTTGACAATTCCAAACATCTAGTCTTAGTAAACATATGATTTTTCTTAATGCTTTTAGAGAAAGGAAACAAAAGTATCTGCCTATTAAATCAGGAAAGAAGCTGGCTAGAGACCGCAATTAGGGTACAAAATTCAGTGCTGATCATGTATTTCAGCAACTTAATGCAGTTCTTTTACTGATTTGATTGTTCCAAATGCAACCTTCTTTAGCTAATTCTCCAAGATTTAGATTATGAAAGCACAAAATTTGACCAATTTAAGGAATGTTACATTTGTAAATGGATGCATTTTATGCTTCTTTTAAACTTTTCATTTTCTTTTTCAGATAAAAAGATTCTGTAATGGAAAAAGAAGAATATAAAGTGACCACACATTCACTAACCCAAACTTTTTTAATAAGACCTTCTTTTAAGGGTACATTTAGCTAATACTGAATCACGGAGTAGTTCCGACAGAAGTACATATGATGTCTGCATTAATATCAAAGTAATCCTTTATGATGAATGTTATTGTCATGAAAACTAGACTAATCAATTAAACAAGTCACACAAAATAAAGTGTCTTTTATGCAGCTTTTTAATCCTGGTTGGGTATTAATTGCTCATTTTTTTAAAAATCAGAATGTCCATTTGTTTCCACTCGGCTTTATCCCTTAAAGAGGGACTTGAACTTCAGTGTACTTCAATGATGGGAAATACATTGTGTGGTAGTCTGCAAAAACGAGCAGTTATAAATCATTAGCCACTATTACAGGTAGTGAAACATTATGCACTCCTCAAAATCAACACCTAATACCCAAAGAAAATTAACTGATAATCCAGTCTTTTTATTGATGTCACTTGTCTTGTTCTGAGATCTTGGAGCAGATGGAAAGACTAGTTGACTATGCTAACAGCTGCAAGATGTATAACTTATCTACTTGCTCATATCTTGGGGCATGGGCCTAAATATCAGGGAGCAGAGGTAATATCTAAAGAGCTTTGAAGCTGGCCATCTCTCTTGAGAATGCCTAGCATGTTTTCCCATTGCTACCTCACAGAAATTGGGTAATACAAATCACCAAAATACAGTGAACAATTATAGCAATGCCAGACGCTGGCTCAAGCTGCAGATCCACCACAGAGTTAAAGAAAGATTGTGCAGAGTTCTTTCAGAGAGCAAGGAATGTCCACTGATCTAAAAATCACACAGTTCTGTAAAATTCACTGAACATAATAACTTCTTGTCTTTGAGAGATAAGGCTAGCTAATATTACTTGCAGCCTAAACAATTTTGATGTTCTTGATTTGTTTCATTAACTTGTGGTGATTGTTATTACAGAAGGCCAGAGGACAAGTACTGGATTCCATGCCAGTCATCAAGGTATAAGAATGTGATTTTGTATTGGAATGAAAATTTAAAATATTTTTTGCTATTGCCAAGCCTTTTCTTGAGCATTTCCTTTCTTCCCTTTTTTAAAAAGGAATCATGCCTAAATAAGTAACTTCAAATGTAAATTCACATCTCTCCATAGGAGAAAGCTTTCAGATGACAGCTTCTCTAATGACAAGAGCTTTGGGGTTCTTCAGTGGAGGTACCAGATAAGGCCTTGGCACATCTCTGTTGAAACTGATATTATGTTTCAAGGTATATTTGAGGCTAGAGGTCCCTAATTCCTTCCCAAGAGAATTTTACACGGAGATGTACCTCAGGTCAGTACCCATATCATCAAACACGGAACATGTGGCAAGAGAGAGTCGAATCAGTATCAAATCCTTCTGAGTGAAGTTTTAATAAAACTTGAAGAGGCATTAAATAACAATTACCAGTGTTTTAGTGAAATGCTTTTTCAGCTGCAACTTGTTACAATGCTGATTTATTTCAATCAAAATTGAAACATTTGTGAGATGTTTCAGCCAAATATAATTAATGTGTAATATTTTCATTTGATTTCATGAAAGAGAATACATAATAACAGATGTTAATGCAAGTGTATATCAAGTCTGACAGTGAGAAACAGGTAATGAGTAGATCCCTATAATAGAAATGCAGTCTTTTATTGTCTTAATGAAGTTATGATATTCTACTGTTTAGGCTAGTCTGAAATACCTTTACTTTTTCCTCTTACCACACTGTTAATGACACACAAGTGCCTAAGGATTCTGCTTGTGATAAAATATTGTTATAAATGACAATGAATGTAAAAACAGCTCTGTAAAGTACAATAATGTATTTCTAGCATAGCTGAGCAATCTATTATATTAAATTGTTTTAGGGATACATTTAAAGCTATGTTATATGAATTAGAATGGTGAGTATCATTCCAGACTTTCCTAAGCCCATCTAATTAAACTGCTTTTGTGGGAGAAAAATTATATTGATTTGATTAATTTCTCCAGTGGATTTTTTTTCGACACCTCTATTACTTTAGAAGTCCAGGAATACTGAAATCCCCCAAAGGTTCTGGATGTTGCCCATTACTGTGTCTTTCCTTGGAGGAACAGTAACTTCATCATAGATTGTAGCTTAAACCCAGTTTTCCAAAAAATGATAGTTTATAAAATTTTAGTATGGGCTATAACATTTTTTTGTTGATTCATGCTCAGCCTGAGGCAGAAATTCTGCTGCCTTACAGGAGAAAATTATGTTTCCTTGAATGAGAAGGGTATATGACAACTGCAAAGGCAGGCACTAGCAGTTTGATTTAAAAAAATAAATTGTTTGCTGTTATCTGAATATTCTGCAGATCATGAAGCTGGAGGGCTATTCTTAATATTCAGTTTAATATTCTGTGGTACCTTCATACAGAGCAGTAGCATCATCATCCCATTTGCTGCAGTATGTGCACAAACAGTAGATACTGGATTACATGCTGGTCTCATATACAGCAGTGTCATTCCAGAATAAATGTTCAAATCAGTGAAGCAATTTCCCTGGAATTAATCAGGCTGAATCCATTTGTGAGGGCAGAGAATTTAGCTCCAACATGGCCTTTCTGCACATCCTTTCAGCTCCAGAGTCCTACTACTGGTTTTGTACATAAAGGGAAAGTACGAACATAGAATTAAGCCTTTAAAAAGCCCTGAAGAGTGGCTAAGGTTACATTAGCTTCATCATCCTCACAAACCCAAAAGTTTTTAGGAAGATATCAGTGCTTTTTGTATGCATGCTGCTATGTGAGAAATAACGTGGTATGGAAATGTTCAAGGTTCTTTCAATTATCTTGTCTTCTTTACAGGCTGAGAAATTGAGGGTCTAAGACGCACATCAGAAAACTTCTAAAATGAATATAGATCTCATCCTTAGATTTAAGCTAAAACATGGATGTTTGAAAGAACTAAGGCTGACTGTAGGAGCTTTCCAAAGTTTAGCAACCAGAGAAGGATTCACCCAGTGCAAGTGTCAAGAAGTCTCTTCAGTTGCTCCAGGGTATCAGAGACATGTCAAAGGACTGACAGATGAGACCTGGGACATATGAAAGACTAATGCTGCTGTAAAGAATCAGCTGAGACAGAAGGAAAATATCCCAGAGTATCTAAACTGCTATTAATTGCCCATATATAGGCAACTGAAACCTTACCTCTGTTAAGCAAGTTTTAGACATTTGATCTTTCTAAGCAGAGACAATTTTGGTTTGATTTTTGACATGGTAATGTTCAGAGTTTTGGCTTTACTGAAATCACCTTATTTCTATGACAAGATAATATTCTTGGATAATTACTTCAAAGGCATAAAAGAAGGTGATATTAGAATGTTAAAGGCTACATTTCACTTTGCATATTAGATTTAAAGATATTTGAGAAAGCTCAGGTTATCTAAAATACCACACTTCCTTTGTTTTCAAATTTTCCATAGTAGCTTTATAAATATAAGCTCTCTGACAGCTTGGACAGAAATCTCATAGGAATGATCGAGACATCTTAGTGTCATAAACCATAATATCTACAGTGATTCTAAAATCCATCTCGTAGTCTGAATTTAACCTTTTTGGCTCTGAGCACTGCCTTTTTAGATTTCATCTAGACTGTGAAGCAAAATTACCCTCTCCTCATATCCTGTTTGAACTATTGTACCTTCGAGTATGAATTTGAATAATGACACAAAATTACAGGACGGGCAATTTAAATTGAGTTAGCACTGCATACCATCATATTTTGAATCTCCCGACTTGTGTATGCTTGATTACTCAGACTCAATGTTACATTAATGTTTCTTTATTTCTATTTAATATTAGACAGAACGTCCTACAAATCCTGTAATGGTGTCTTTATAGCCAAAGTAAAGCTGGCAAATATTGGACAGTATATTAGTGCAAATATAAATAAATTCATTGAAATTGTGTACTGGCTAAATTCCAGAGGTTGAAAGTAACTATCAGAGCAGTATGTACATCTCTGTATGCTCAAATAACGTCTTTGGGTTGAAAGTTTCATGTAGACAGCTTAGATGGAAAAAAAAAAAAAGGGATATTTATTATAATCAAGGTAAATTAGCATTAAGAAGCAGCTCAATGTGAGCATTTCTCATTTCTCCACACATGCATGCGAGGCACATGTTTCTGGTACTCAAAAACAGATTTCTTGTAACCTCTTGGGGAAAACTTAGAACATTCTTTGTAGCTCTGTAAGCCTTTTATAGTCTAGGTTCAAGGTCTATTTCGGGACTCTTTCAGAACTTTTCATTCTTGCAAATAAGAAGTATAGATTTATTTTGAACTTTTCTTCTCTTTTTGCATTTTTTATAGTCTCTCTTTGCAGTCAGAAACTGTGATGCAAAACCTCCTCTAAAGAATGAAAAAAATAATAAAGCAATAGATCGGTTTTGCTAGCCATAAAGGCAGAAAAATAGGTAGCCGAACACATTCTAATCGTTGTCTCATAAATTAAATCTATCAGCTGAAGGAGTTAGGACTTTTCTTCCTGGAGAAGAGAAGGATCATCACAGGAGAGACCACAGCACAGTTTTCCAGTACTTAAAGATGGTTGCAAAGAGAATGGAGGCTCTGTCTTCATGAGGAGCCACACGGACAAGGCAAGAAGCAGACGGTACATGTTTCACTGGAAGAGATTTTATTTAGATATAAGAAAGACATTTTCTTACAGAAAGAATAATCATTCACTTGAACAACTTACTCAGGGACATGGTGGTAGTGTCCCTATCCACTAGAAGCTTTCAACATGCAGCTGGACACTGTGTTAGATGACTTCATCTAGCTCCTGTTCCCATGAAAGATGGGAAAAAATGAACTTTTGAGATCCTTTCACACTTGGGCTGTTCCATGATTCTGTGAATAGACATATTCAGAAAGCATTTTGAAACCAGAAAAATGAACTTTGATGGGAAAACTAGTAGGTAAACAGTTACAAAGTCCTGTGGAGAAGAAGATTGTGTCTTGTGAGGAGATTAGAATGTATTGGTTTTTCTAGCCTAGAAAGGGGCCTAAATGAGATATGACTGCTGTTTTTAAACAGAGTGTAAATACTGGAGGATATTTAAGCAAACAGATAACTGTGGTGCGAAAACAAATAAACATAGACAGCACTATGGATACATTTAAGCTTAAAGCTTTAAGAGGGTTTTTAGCTGTAGAATGAATGATGTTCTTTACATTCCAATAGCAACCAGAAGAGTAGATACATTTACAGGCAAACGGTAACAGCAGTAAAGGAAAATTAAGGGTATAGAGAATACAGCTATTTTTAGAGATCAGACAAATACAAGTGTTATAACTTGATCCTCGTAAATATGTAAGTAAATAAGACAACCAAACCATCAAAATCTCAACATAAAATTTGATTTTCCTCCTTCTTCCATCTTACAATTTCTGAAAGAAAAAACCAATTTCCAGCATGTTCTTTTTTTTTTTTTCCTTATAGCACTTGTTGTTTTTACTCCCTGGAGATCATCATGAGGCAGAACTTGGTGCCAGGTTGGCTTGTCACACAGTAAAGGGATGCATTTCCATACTTGCAGCACTGCTACATGACCACTTATTTTCTGGATGGACAAATGAAAGATGTGTCTGTAAACATCTCAAGGGCTAGAACTTCGCAGAGGCGTCTGGGGACTGGAACGAGTGGGATGGTGTAGCCCAGGATATATGATGGAGCTGCTATGGAGAGGAAGTCTGGGAAGAGCCAACACTTCTTCCCTCAGGAATTGCCTGATCTGTTCCCCCACCAGCATAAAACTTGTTCTCTAATAAGAGCTGGTGACATCATATTATTACAGCCGGGTGTAACCTTGCAAGTGTCTTTGTACCCTGGGAGTCAGGAAAAGAAAAAGCCTTCAAGCATAGAAGGGTCTCGATGCCAGAAAATTCCATTAAAGAAACTCTCAGGATACCATGAGGTTCCCATTTTAAAATGCCAAAAAACAATGCAGGCAGTTTGAATGTTAACCTGCAGATAAAAGATGCTTTCTTTATATTCCCAATGATGCAAGTTTTGACCTTCCACTCATCATTCCACATTTGCAGATAGTGGAGAACAGAGCCTCCAGGGCTAGGAGGGTGAGAGAATAGGGGCATTCAAAGGAAAGCACATCTTTCATTGTGTGTGACGGGCAAAGAAAATGCTCCCTTTTACTGAAGTTACATTTCAATCGATCACAGTCTTTGTTTATCAAATACAGTATTTTTGCGTTTCTATTACAAACTTGAGTTTAGACTTCCTTTCTGCAGAAATGACAACTCCGAATATTATCAGGGAAAAAAGAAGGTGATTTTAATCTAAATTCTTTCTGCACAAAGCTCTTTTCATTACAAGCCCAGAAGCCAAGCACAACATATCTAAAACATTTGATTAAGATCCACTGAGTTTTAAGTATAAATTTACCCACGGAAGTTTTCTCCTGCAGTGCTGCTGCTAAGATATTGAATGCTGTTTTTTCCCTTTGTCTCTTTTCCCAAAGACACTTCTGTCTCTCAGGTATCCTATACTGAAAAGCAAGTTCTTTTTCATGTAAAAAACCTAAATCTGTCATAAGGAACTCTGCTGAACCAACTTGCTGCAATACATTAGCAAGAAAAATCCATTGAGAGAGGAATGGTATAGAGGTAATCTAGAGGATTAGGAGTCACACAGTCAGTCAATATTTAAAGCCTTTACAGATGGAAAACTAGCAGAGGTCTGAGTAAGGTGGTTAAGACTATTGTGAGGTTCACAGGGAAGAGCAGGAAATATGAGCATTGAAAGAGATGTGAATTCTGAACCACTAGGAAACTCTATTTGTCTTTTAAAATACTTTTTAGTATTTCACAGTTCTGAAGGAAAATGTCAAATTATATTGCCAATCAATAAGAAGTGAAATTGCCTGCTTAGCTTAGGGAAATTTAAAATACAGAAAGACATATTACAAGTAGACATTTTAGTGGTTAGAGGTGGGGGCAGCTGGAGCAATTGTTTTGGTTTTCGTCAGCTCATTTTAGATCTAATACCTCTGCGACTGTGGAGCCAGTGGGACATACTGCAGCAAGATAAGATAACAGCTATTTTTCATTAATATTTAAGGATCTACTGTATCATTTCTGTTGTGTACTGAGCCACCAACATATGTGCAATAGAGGGCTTTAACAGAAGTGAAATTAGGCTACCTAGTCTTTACCATATGCGTATATGTGCATGCCATATGCACATTTAAAGTCCATTTGCATAGGGTCTGCTTCAGGTTTTTGCCTTCAATTTTGCAGTCATAAATTAAGATCTAGTCATTAACGATATCCATTCTAAACAACCATTATTCTTTCCTTACTATCAGCCAATATGAATGAGAGGTGACATGTACATACAAGTTGCCATTGTGCAAATTTTAGATTCAAATTACCAAGAGCTGAATTCTCAATACAAAAGTGCTGAAAAAGAGGTCTTTTTATGTATAATACTTATACTAGAATTTTGGGGATTATTTTTGCAGGACAAGGGCTAATGATTTCATACCAAAAGAAGACAGGTTTAAACTACATATAAGGAAGTAAATTTTTTACAATGAGGTAAAATATTGCCACAAGCTGTCCAGAGAGATGGTGGATGCCCCAACCCTGGAAATATTCAAGATCAGGCTGGATAGGACTGTGAGTAACATGTTCTAACTGAAGATGTTCCTGTTTATTGCAAGGGCATCAGGTTAAATTATTTTTAAAGGTCCCTTCCAGCCCAAACCATTCTATAATTCTATGATTCTATGATTATTTCTTGTTCTAGCTTTATTTATTTATAAATTCATAAGATTCATTATTTTGGAAAAAACCCACAGTTTTGTGTGGATTTGGAGTTTCATTATAGACATTAGCACTGTTTGCATTTTACATGATAATAGTTGTTTAAAGATTTGTAAATTATTCAGGAAAGATTCTTGTCTCCTGGTTTTGTTTTGCTGGGTTTTTTTAATGAGACAAATATCAGTTTTAGCTAGAGGTGTTATTACAGTTTGCCAAAATTCTATCTAATATTTATTTGTAAAGGTTAAATGAACTTTCACAAAATGCTTAGTCAGAGATGTCTTGTAGAAAGTAATTTTCAGAGATCGTGTTTAAGAAAACATTAATTTCCATCACAACACTCAGAGTAAACTAGCTTCCATCACAACACTCAGAGTAAACTAGCTTCATTCTCTTACAGATAATAAAAAGCTCCTCTGGATGTGGAATAAAACAATGAAGATTAAAATAAAAGGTTCTACGAGCCTCTCTGAGTTTCTGTACCCTAGTCATTAAAGCTGTCATCTGTCTCTACCTGATTAAAGCAGCTGCTTTTGCACTCTAGGTGATGTTTGGCTTGTGAAACACCTGTAAATAAATCTGTCAGGCACAGACATCAGCTCAGAGAGGCTACAGTTTCCCATTTTTAAGCCAGCAGGGGCTTAAGTGGTTTTACCTGCATCCACAAAAACACATCTTAAGTCAACAGCCATAAAGTCACTGCACTTGCAAAGACAAAGGGCAGGCAAGATTTGACTGTTTGGCTCAGCACGTGGATGTGATGCTCCTTGCAAACTTGTCCTTCCTTTTTCTGATCCAGTAGGGAAGACAGTCTTCCAAGGACTGTTTCCACAAGGTGTTATCTCTCTCTGCAAAAGTACTTGATATGTTGACTCATTATAAATTTGACCCTTATAACTTAAGTGCCAAATCAAGGCTGTGATGTCTGTATCCATATGACAAAATTCCACAAGGGTGGGTGGATGTATTTTTCTCCAGGCTTGACAGGAATGTGCAGCATACGAGCATATGAATGTGCAGCTATTTGATGACCAACAATTCAATACCTATGAAACCTCCTCACTCAACTGGTCAAAGACAAATCCAAAACCCACTTATAACCCCCCAAAAAAATCCAAACCAACCAACAAATATAATAAAGGATACTTCATGCTTTAAGTCTGGTCTACTCTTTATTTTTTATTCTTTTGGTGCCCTTTAAAGCTGTTCTAACCATTCCTGTGGTTGTAGATACACTAGAAATCTCCTAGGTTGATTAAGCTCAGTTCTTATCAGAAATTACAGTAATAGCCAGCTAGCCAAAATACTAATCTCCCAATGGGCAGCTTAAGCTTCGTATCTGAAATCAATCATATTTGCAAGCAGCCCGTAATGTTGTACATACTGCAGCCTAGTGTTAAATACCCTCCTATATCTAGCTCTTGAATTCGAATCTCAGGACTCTCTCTGTCATATTCAGTAGAATTCCACCCTGCAAAGAGCCCCACAGATTTCCACAGAATATATGATGCAGTTATGCATCTATCACCTGAAACAACTCTGCCTTTGGATGCTATAGTATCACTCACAACACAAGTATTACAGTATTTTTAATGTTAACTGTATTGCCTCTGTTGCATCCTTAAAGACTGTGCTCCATCAAAGACAGCTTGAACACAGATTTCATGAAAAGGGAGGACAGACAATCTAATGGTAATACTTGTGTTCAAACTCTATATCTTACATTAACACTATTTTGCTCCTTTTCACTTTATTGTTTCATAAGCAACAGTTTCCATAGCTGTAGAAGTGTAAGGCTACTCCTATTTTCACAGTAGGATTTAGCTTCTTCAGAGTAGGATAAAGGCTATTGGACTTGTTAAAGTGTAATTGGTTGTGGAAAATGGTGAGTTGTGTTTTATGTGTTTCATTTTGCTTTTCATTTTGTCAGCAATGAAAAAAAAGAGGCAATGACTGCTTGTTAGTGAAATCTGTTCTAGTTTGCTTTAATTTCCTTTCTAAATAGTTATGTTAATAGGAGAAATCTTCACTCTGAAGTACACGGAGTGGAAAAATCCCAAAGATATATTTTAGATTCTACACAGAATCAAAAAATTGCAAGGACTGTAAGCATTGCTTCTGAAGCTCTCGTGTGGAGAGAAATCATGGGGCTTGCTGAATCTCACAGCAAAACCTGCTGTCTCAGCAACAATTACTGTAGATGTGCTTACAAACTGACACCAGTGATAATGTCAGCGTGCAGCTGGGATCTTAAACGGAACCTGCTGCTCCACACCAGCTTATTCAAGCATATTCATGGACAGAGGAAAACCAGGCAGAGGGGCAGAGAAGATGCCAGTGTGTTTGTGTGTGTGTGGATGTGTGTTTGTGTGTGTGGGGGGGGTGTGTGTGTATGTGTATTATGGATATATGAAAACTCAGTCATGCATTGAGAAATGAAATGTATAAAAAAGTGAAGACTTTTTTATACAACTGCTGCTCAGCAGGGGATTCAGGGCATCAGGAAAGCAGCGTGATGCCAGCAGGTGAACAGGGCAGCAGGAGTCTGGTAACTGGCAGCCAACATTTGGCCAGGCCAGCAGGCAGCAAACACCTGGAAGCTTCTTTGTGAACCAGCCAGCAGGAGCCTGGTACAGAGCAGAGAGCAGGTGGATGGGGTGGCAGCCAGGCTGGATACCTGGCAGCTGCTCGGGGTCAGCTTGTCAGAGAGCTCGCTACGCAGAGCCATGAAAAGGACTGTTCGCTTTTTCTCTGTTGCCTTATGATTGTTCACATATTTTAATGGGAAAGATGAAACACAGCTTCTCCAAAGTGCCTTTTGTGAGGAAGGGGAAGCCTGTGTCATAGTTTAAGCATTTTCATTTTCAAAGGGCTGTCTCAGTTTCAGCACCTCTTGAGCAATACTGTAATGAAATTCCTTTACATTAGTCAGTCATTTAACAGTTCTGGTTTTAAGTACCATGATCCATATTTAGATCTCCAAGCAAAAAAAGTTTACACATCAGCAGTGTAAAACTAGCCACAGCAGCAATATCATTGGAAAACTCTTCCAGTGAGCACTACAGCAATGAGATCATTTTTTCTGATCTCTAGAAGAAAAATTAACGATTATAGAAGAGCTGATGGCATTCATTGCAGCTCTGCATACTTTGAGGCACTACACTGACTGTCACTACATAGAAACTGGTTTTGTGTGTCCGTCCTGTCCCTGATGAGCCCTGCAGAGCATGGCAGCCAGAGAAGAACAAGTGCTATTGCTGCAATGTCAACCCCCTGGTTGTGAAGGGGACTAACTGGAACCAGGGTACAAATCAAAGAGCTTTTAAAATTTAAGGTTGCACAGCTCATTAAGCTCTTTTAATGAAAATTATATTTTTCCTATGCACTTTACAGACTTTAGTCTTTCCCCAAAGAATTAACCATACAGCTGACCTATTCAATTAAAAAATCTTTCACCAAGTTGAGTCATCTGGGATAAAACTCAATATACATGAAATTAAATCAGAATCCTTCCTTTGGAGAGAACAGACAAAACCTCTATACTGATAAGAATGTGCTTTTGTAGTTTTTCTCTTTTTTCCTCTTTTCTTTGCTGGTACATCACTTTCTGTAGAGTGTATTTGCAGCAGGAGGGTAACCTCTTTGCTCCCTGGCAATGACATGCTGCAGGGTATAGCATGTTCCTTGAGTGTATAAGCAGATGGATATTACACAGGAAGAAAAGAGGTGTCATAACCTTTGAGCAAAACATTGATAGAATCACACAGCTAAATCTGCTGTTTGCATTTTAAATAGAGACTTTGTGAATAAATAGTTAAAAAAAAAGATTTGTGAATATAACCCAGTCTAGTGCTTTAATGGAAATATATCAAGTCTTAAGAGGAAGAAAACCCACAGGAAAAAATAAAATTACAGAAAAAACCAACAAAACTAGCTACATTGGAAGAAAAGTGCTAACAGTTATATTGCTAATGGTATTTGTTCCAGAAACAGCTGCTGAAATGCTAAAATAATGCATTCCTGTCAGAGTTATGTTGCTTAAATGCCTAAACAAAAATAGTTTGTTCAATGGATAGCCCATTATCAGAAGACTAAAATATTCAACTTGGAGGAACATGCAAAATACTCTAAGAAGCAATCTGCAGGTAAAGGGCTATAATATACATTCATAAAAGGCAAGAGTTAAAAACGTGCAAGCAATCTTGGCTGTTAATTTCTTGACTGCAGTGCTTACCTTTGCAACCTCTGCATTTTTTTCATTAAGACATCCTCAGTAATTGATCATTTTTATAGTATTCAGAGGCTCAGATACCATGGAAACAGGTTGAAACTAGGGGAGTGGTTGTAGTATTAGAATAATTAGCAGAGAGTTGTGGAACAAAGTTGCTGATCAGTGCTTATTCTTCCCAGTTCAGCTTCAGACAGTGACTTGGCATTATCAAAAGAAAATGAGAAAGGGGACACTTTTCTTGTCAGGCATGTCTCATACACACTCGCATATGTTACATAAACCTTCCATGATAGACAGAAACTCTGGTTTTATTTATGGCATCCCAGTCAATTCAGCCAAAATGAAAGAAAACAAAACAAAATCCAAACAACACAAACAGCTGAGTAATAGCCAGTTTGCATTTACAATACGCTTGCAGAATGCAACATGGCATCTCTGCTGAAAGAATTATTTCCTTCTACCATGGGATATATTCCAGGAAACATGATGTAAGCCAAAAGCCAGCTGTATAACACTGATTTTACCTGAAACTTCAAGGCAAATATCTAGGTACTTATTTGGTTTGTGAGAGAAAGAGGCATTTGAGGGTTTTGGTAGGTTTGTTTTGTCTTGTTAAAAAAAACCCAGAACACTTCAGTCTCCAGAATTCTTTCTGAAATACAAACCAAAATTCCTTTATTTCTGTTAAAAATATATACCAAAGTTGGTCCCATCCATACTAAAGTATTGTGAATGCAAAACTAATCTATTTGAAAGCATCAGGAAGATATTTGAGCAATCCCTATTAACGTTTAAGTTCAGCTCATAGTAGCACACATTAGCAGTGTTTTCAAACAGAGCGAGACACCATTTGGAGATGAAAAACATAATTTTAAGGTATTCTAGGTATCATAATGAGAGTTATTTCTTAACACTGAATATTCATGATGCATCATAAAACTAATGATAAACATAAAAACTGATGTGAACGTTTGACTAATCTGTTCTTATTTGTTTGGAACAGCTTTAGTAATTGCCTGGTTTGTAAATTAAACATCTGCTATGGGAATAAACAAAAACATAACTGAGCATATTCAAATAAATTGAATTCACCTTAGTTCCATAAATTTTATTATATGGGCTCATCAATTTTATTATACCTGAGTGCTGCAATGCTATAGAAGTCAGTATGTAATTTTCTTTTAGATACCCTATTTGTAACAATAAATGTTTTCTGGTTCTAATAAGCTATTGCTCTTATTAAAGGTTTTGGTTTGTCTGTTTCTTTTTTTCTCTAAAAGATGGTTGATAAAATGGATGACTTGAGTAAATTTGGCTACTGTTTTTGTTTATTGCTAAATTGTTGCCCAGGTCCAACAGAATGTCAAAAATAATTTCTATTTGCATACCTGCCCACTTCAGACATGCCATGATTTTTTTACGTATACATAAGAAACTAATTTTACATTTACAGTAGCCGTGTTTTGCTACGTGCCAAGTTTCCAGTAAGGAAAGATTGAGATAAAAGCCAACACAAAAAGACTTTAAAAAAAAAAAAGACAGAGACTAAGGGATTTTTTTGCTTTCTTTCAAGTGAAAAGAGAAGAAACTCTTTTGGACCAATATGTTTTTCAACATTAAGTTGTTAAAAGGACTAAAAAATAAGCAGTTAGTTTTGGATTGCAACCATTATTATTCAGTGCATGGGCACCAGAGGTGGAAGACCTGCTTCCTTGATTCTTAGTCTAATTCTTATTACCAATTCTGGAGTAGAAAGTCATGATGGCTTCCTCTTGCATGACTCCACTCATAAAGCATGATATCCTGCTACTTTAGCTGTTAGGATTGCAGAACAAAAGCTCAATGTACTCCTATGCAAACACTGAAAAAGCAGTGTTTACTGCTCCCTCGAGGCCAGAACTACATCCCCATAGAAAATGTAGTAGAAGAGTAAACAGCTAATGATATCTGGATTTTTACTCTCCATAAGGTTATGAAACTCCATAAACATGAACTTAAATTAAGAATCTCAGAAAACCTTCTGTTCCTCTGCTTCAGAAGGGTTTTCCACCTTGCCTGACTGTGCTTGACTGCTTTACCCCTTAGATCTAATATAATTTTGGCGCATTGCTGCTTCAGTTTTTGCTTCCCAGTGAGAAAACATGTCACCAAATTTGATTTACAACAAGTAGATGCCAAAATTCACCAAAATTGCCTGCAGAAAGGAGGACTTGGAACACAGCACAGAAGTTCCTAATCATAGACTGAAATCTGAAAAGAAGTTCCACTCAAGAAATGAGCTGGAATTGTCACCATTCCAGGAAATCTCAATCAGGGGCATCATATCCTGGAGGTAAGCATATTAATTTTCAAATCAAACACAGTTCAGTCTTTCCTCCAGTCAAGTCATTCATTCTTGCAAGAACAAGTGGGCCATACAAGTGGACTTCTGCCCAACATCCCATGCTGTGCTGTGAAACTGTATCATGATGTCCAGAGAGGCATTCAACATTCACTAGAGTAGCAGCAAAAATTGTGCTGCTGAAGAATTTGTGGAAAAACTGCCATTGGCTTCAGAAGCCAAACCGCATTCTCTGTTCCTAGTGTTTTGTTAATGGACGTTAATTCTATGTCATATGAAATAAGGATCTGAGCCTACTGATTCCAAATTTGTTGTAATCTAAGAAATAAAATAACTGGTTTAGCTTTTTACTTGCATTGGAGAGGAGCTGATTGGGGTTTTTTTGTGAAATTTTAGGAAAGAAGCAAAACTCCAGCAAAAGAATCATTCTTTATGAAGCCTGACAAATTAAGCAAAACACTGTTGTACATCAGACATTTCATAAAGATCCAGTTGCCTGTTAATATTAAAATCCTCTTTGTCAAGTGTGAACCTTAAGTGTCAGAAATTCAAATTACTATGTTCATTTTAAAGCATTTCAATCAATCGCTAGGTTATCAGTACTCCTGTATATCCAACATGCTGCACTTCAGAAGCCGAGTCCTCTCCATAAGCAGTATATAAAATCTTGCATTGTGATTTTACAGATCCATTTAAACATTAAGTGAGCTTTGGGAATACAGGGAGGAGTGAACTGGCAAGATAAATCTGTGTAACACTTAGTCACTCATTAATAGACCCCTGTACCTAACTTAAGGCACTTGAATCCCACTCACAGGTAGCAAGGGGACATAAATTACAAGTCAGAGGCTTGGACAGTAAGGTATGCAGTTGTCCAAAGCATAGTAATGTGGCAGATACTGAAAATAAAAAAAAAAAATAAAAAAAAAAAATCAGGGCTTGTTTGAAAGCATGAAAGTCAGTCTGAAGTCATTCGGAAAGACAAAGTGATCATATTACACTATCATCCTAGACCTTTACATTGCTCTGGGGCTTTAGGTTTAATAGCAACCATTACCTTCAGAGAGGGAATATTTCTTGTTTTCATTCCACTATGCAGAATAGCTATTTCTTAATAGTGTAGCCTGCGACAGTAGCAGCAAAAATTAGAAATAAATTATTCTCATCATTTCTGGGGGAAGCAAAAATCCACTCTGTATCTCACAACAATTTTTAGACTGAACGCACCAAGAAAATAGAGTTGTTTATTGACTTGAAGTATAGAAATATACTATATACTTTTCTAATGAAATCTGCCACACACAAAGTAGTAAAGGACAAAACCAAAGGCTAATTCTAACTCTGGAACAGGTTTCCAATACTAAGTATCTACCTCTGCATAGTACCTTATTCCTCACTCTCTCCTACTTCCGGGACTTCTGGTCTTTTGCTTCACAGGAAAACACACTCTGCATCAAAGTACTAATCTGCTTCACTCTCTAGATACACTCTCAAATGACCTCTGCTGGATGAATCAATAAATTTTGATGCATAAAGGCGTTAAGAAAATAGCCCTTTTGCTCCAGCCTTCCCCAGGTTTTTTACTGGTAAGCCAAAATAGTTTTCTGTTTAATATCCAAAGCTTCTCTTCCCTTCTCTCCTACTGGGACTCATTTGTGTGTTTAGAAATTCATACGTAGGACTGCAGACTTTATCTTCTACACAGCCATTTGCCTGAAGCTGCACATTTTTAGGAAGTCCTCACTCTCTTCTACAAAATTCAGTACATGCAAAGAAATGCAGGAAGCGTTTTCCATAAGAACAGAACTGAAAAGCCAGTCTTATTCAGTCAGGGCCAATTACAGTCCTGAGTTTCCAAGACCTCTCAAAAGATTAAGTTTCCTTACTCACTTCAGTCTCTTAAACACTCTCAAAAGCTGATGACCGCATTTCCCCCACCCCAACAAAGAAAAAGGGAGTGTGAATAGGTTGGTATCTGAAGCAAATATTCCCAGCCCCAGATTGATGTTTATCTTCCTTGGCCATGCAGCTTTGGAATGCAAAGTGAGCCCAGGCACACCCACCACGTGCACCTGTGTGTGCACCCTCAGGTGCGCTGCCGTGCTGCAGGCTCTGCACTCTTAGGAACCTGGGGCTGCACAGTGTGTAAGTGTAGGCTTGGATTTTATAATAGCTTGGAAGTAGAATGTTATATGCTATAATTCTCTGCAGTTTTTCCACATTGTTGATTGCCTGCTTTGATTTCTCTCGTTATCTTCACAAAGGTAGTGTCCTGAATGCTGATGCCAGAAAACTTGGCACTCCCTGAGGCTGTAATTCTATGGCAGCAAATATTGGAGACGGTCTGTAATTTGTGATATACAATAACTGCAATAATGGTACAATGCCTGTGGGTAAAGCAGTGGAGGGAACATAATGCGGCTAATAACTATTCATTTGATGGGTTTTTAATTTGTTTTTTTTTTCTGAATGTATCCTGTGTGCAATATTTTAACCATTTCACAACATTTTTGTGAAGATAGTTGTTTATAATTATGTATTTATATCATCTGCCACACTCAGCTTCCTAAAAGGCACACATAATTTTCCGAAGTTTTTCTCAATCTTCTTTTTTTTTTTCCTATTGATTTACCTTTTCTATTTTGAGGCACTTATTCTATACTAATAAGAGAAAAAAGTTGTGTACATATTCCTTTGGCCAGATTAAATCTTTGATATTTCAAAATTAGTTGTTTAGGAACTGTGTGGTTTATTTCTACATTTTCTTTTTAGAAGTCTTTTGTACTGATAGTTTATGCGAGGAATTCTATAGCCTTTCTCTGTACAATAAAAATATCTCTTATGTTCTATTAGAGGGCAGTAGAAGCCCAGAGATTACGAACCAGAGAGGAGGAGAGAGTTTCTTAAAGTGTTCGTTGAAACTTATCTGCAACTAATAGTACAGGACAGCTGTAACTCCCTTAGCAGTACACTGCTTCTGGTACTAAAACTGTTGCCTGACACAGATTGATAATTTATGCCTGTGAACGGCCACTGGGATGTTTCTAGCACATAAGTGATGGACAGTAATAACTGAGGATTTGTATCTGGAGCGCTGAGAGATCTCCACGGTTTGAAGGCTTTCAAGTGCTTTATACAGCCCATCAGGGTAAAGTGATGTAAAGTAGGTCAGGTGCTGGGAGGAGGGAAGTGAGATGGGAAATCATCGGTTGTGCAGACATTAGCACATTGTGATCTCATCTGCTGCTGTGAGGCTGTAACACAGACTTGATAAAGTCTGCCAAAAATATTTTTCTTCATGTACCTGTCAGTGACTCTGTCTCTTCCCTACAGTTGTTATGTCTGACTGCAGCATGTTCTAAATAATAATATGCCACTTGGGAAAGTGCTAAGGCAATTTGTGTATGAATACTAAGTAACACATTTTGTAGTTTTCCACCATGCTGTGATCTCCCTGTGGTTTTTTATGATCTCTGAGCTTTGATCTTCTCTGTCCCAAGACACGGAGCTCAAGCATGTCCACGAGAGTGCCTCCAAGTCTCTAAAAACACCTACGCTATCTCTACACAGAAATTCTACTTCTCAAAGCAGACAGAGGATAAACAGCAATAGGCATAATATAGGGGGTTTCCCACACTGTTATTCTCCAGGCCTTGGCACTCGCATCTGCAAGGTCACTTGAATGAATCTACCATCCTCATCGCCATTCTTACCCTTTTAACTCTTTCCTCCAAACAGTTGATAAATCCAGCTCAACAGGGAACTCCTCTGCAATTAGTTCCTAAATACACCTTACACATGTTGCTCCTTACATTTCCCTATGCATACGTATCAGACAAAATAAGAATCTTAATGGAAATAAAAACAAATTTAAATCTACCTGACAATTTCAGGCATACAGCTGACTTAAATTTAGGTGGTCTTGCCATTTCAAAATGTATTGCCCTTCCCACAGTGATCTTTTCAGACTGCTCCACGGGGTGTACAGAGGAAGATATTAAGTGCAACAGATAAAAACATCATTTTACACCAAGTTAGTGTTTTTACTGTTTGTTCCTGGCTGAGCAGGACTTCATGTGTTTAATGTGCAGAAGTCAGCATGCTGAAGCATGAGGCATCCTGCTACCTAGATATAGCCTTGACATGAATTCATCCAAAGCAAGAAGCTGTGGGACATGATCAATTAGAAAAGCCAAAACAACTGTGCCAATAATTTTCCATAGCCAAAATCACCTTTAAATACCATTCATAATAGTTCCTTTAATACAGAGAGTAAAATATCATTGTCTCTGCTAGTCTGAGTATCCCACTGTTCTGAAAATTTCATTAAACCTTTAATAATTCTTTAAAATGAGCAGTGATTAATCTATTCATTTGTAAGCCTTGTTGTGGAATGCAGTGATAGACATCATGTTCTTTCACTGTTAACAAGTGCCAATTCTTGGGCATTGTGACAAGTTTCATTTGTCAGTGTTCCTGCAATTTTTCACGGAGTTACTTCTCTTTCCATTGGGGCATCCACATTTGGACTAGGCATTTTTGCCAAAGAAATCCCACACAGTTTTCCACAACTTCTTAATAAAAATAGCTTGTGTTAATACTTTGTGCCATCAAGGTGTGTAAAAATAATTCAGCATTATGTTTGAAAGAAAAAGAGAGGTAAGCAAATTTACAGATGAATTTGGACATCTACCTAATAACATATGTCTCAGCTGTTTAAAAAACCATTACAACTGTTTCTGAAACAAAAATAACAGTTTGATGAAACAGAGAAGAAAATTGGTTGCTAGAGAAGCAAATAAATGTTATTTTTGCGTTAATAAATTCTGCAAAATAGTGAAGTTGGACAAAAGATTTAAGGAAAGAATATTAATTTCCGTCTCCCATCTCCTAAAATCTAATACTTAGAGATGCAGTCTCATCTAAAAACATCTGTACTATTGCTTGTGTGGGAAGGGAAGGGAAGGGAAGGGAAGGGAAGGGAAGGGAAGGGAAG
>VZRR01013115.1:457409-487703 GCA_013398015.1 Oreocharis arfaki
AAGGGAAGGGAAGGGAAGGGAAGGGAAGGGAATCATAGGACAATTTTCTGGAGGAAAAATTCCAGGTCTCCATCCAGGTCTCCCCATGCCTTGGCTTGACTTCTAGCAATGCCACTGGCTGCTTCAACTCTTGCAGATCAATCGCAGGTTGCTTCTCCTCTGAATCATCTTCTACTCTGTTAGCTTTCAGAAGTCACTGGAGCCTGGTTAAATGAAGAGGCCTGAAGAGAAGGCTGCTCCAGACATACAAATATGTCTACATCAGTCACTTTCCTCAGAAGTGAAAATAAGGTCCTCAGTGCTTCTTCATCAAAAACTGCAGTGAACTTGTAAAGCAGAGCAGGAGACATACCACACATTTGTACAGCAGAGCAGAAGAGCAATGTACTACATGGCTGGACAATACATAAAAAATATGAAATAGGAAGTCTTAAGCTGTAGTGCCACTATGAAGGTCCTTTTGGATCTCACCTAACGTGTTTTTGGTATCAAAACGAAAAGAAGAAACGTTGAAGTGGGGTAAGTATTATTGCATATCCTACTGAACATTTTTTTTGTGCAGCTAGATTTGCAACTCACTGCTGAAGTGTGAAATACCTGGTGCCAAATAATGTGTACTTCTGGTTCTCATCTTGTCTTGAGTTCATCTCTTGAGAATTAGTTGCTCCTCTGATTAGTTCTGTAAGTTTGGTAGGGCTGTGATAATTTCTCAGGTTTGGTGAACTGAGAAGTGTCTTAGTCATAGATGCATAACATTTCTTTCCTTTGCCTGGCTAGCTCTTTTCATGAAATATTTAATTTCCTCAGAGACCTCTACTCCTGACTGATATTGGTCATATCTCAGAGTTAAGGGAGGAAAGAAAGATCTATATAAGTACAGATATTGATCACAGGTATGATTGTGTAAGCCCGACTTTTCCAAGGAGTGAGGCTAAAAGTCATATAATGGCAAGGTTTCTGAGCTTATAGATTATTTTGTAACAGCAATGATGGCTAAAATGTTTTTAATTTCAGACTTGCCATGTCTCATATGGGCTGTGCAATGCCCTGACACGTTGATGTTGTTCTCACAAACTATACATAAATGTCCTGAAGCCCTAGGGTTGGTTATTGTGCTTCTACACAAGCAGTCTCTTGCTGGTCAGACTCACAGACCACATATGACATGAAATTTTTTTCTTGAAACTTTTTATAACTTCACCAGAAATTTTCAAATCACTTTGTTGATGCTAGTTAAACCTTAAGGGCCTTCTGAATTAAGTGCTGTATTTGCAGTTTTAAAATGTGAAATTAAAAAAAAAGGAAAAGGAAAAGTTAACCCAGAATCAAAAATTCTGTTGGTTATGTTTGAGCTGGACCAAACAATTGCTTGTCGCATGTCCAAGATTACTCAGGCCCCAGATCTGCAAAAAAAACCCTGCACAAGTAGCACCTAGCCTGGTTCTGTCCAAGTAATCGCAATACCTTAAAATAGGGCTTCCTAAGCTGTATTATTTTGATGGGACTGGATTTATGGCATAATTACATGAACAGTTATTCCAGAATAGCTGAGGGGAAGGTAACCTCTGAAAGGGAGTCAATGTTAAACCCTTTTAGGTGGAAATGGGATCTTAGTGTCTTAAATTGCCTGAGTTCCAACGGCACATTGTGCCTGACTGCAGCCTCACTCCCTGAGAGCAATAATCCAAAAGGCCATGATTTCGGTGCACTGATAGTGCTGATACTCATAATTGGGTATGCTGTTCATTTGATATATATAAATAGAGAATAGAATCATAGAAACACAGAATCATTATGATTGAAAAAGTCTTCCAAGATCACTGAGTCCAGCCTTTAATCAAATACCACCATGTCAGCTAAACCATAGTACTAAGTACTACACCCAGTCATTTCCTGAGCACTTCCTGGGATGCTGACTCCACCATCTCCCTGGGCAACCCATTCCAATGCTTGACAACACTTGCAGTAAAGGAATTTTTCCTGATGTCCAAGCTAAACCTCCCCTGGCACAGCTCAAGGTCACTCCCTCTTGTTCTGTCACTAATTATATACAGGAGATGAGGTCGATCCCCAGGTCTCTACAAACTCCTTCCAGGTAATTGTAGAGAGTGATAAGGTCACCAGCCTTCTTTTCTCCAGATTAGACAACCCCAGCTCCTTGAGACACTTCTCGTAAGTGGTCCAGAATGTCACTGACTACTTCATCCTGGATGCTCCCCATGCCTGTCTACCAGCTCAGTGTCTAGTTGCCCAGAGGATAACTGGTCTTTCTGTTAAAGGCTGAGATAAAAGTGGCATTGAGTACCACAGCCCTTTCCTCACCCTTGCTGACAATGCTCCCCTCCACATCCAAAGAAGGGTGAAGACTTTCTTTATTCCTTCTTTTGTTATTAATGTATTTATAAAAACACTTTTTAGTAGCATTAGCAGAGTTTGCCATATTGAGTTCTAGCTGAGCTTTCACCTTTCTGATTTTCGCTTCACACGACGTAATGACATTCGTGTACTCTTCCTGAGTTCCCTACCCCTTCTTCCAAAGATGTTTTTTCTCCCTGAGTTCAAATGAAAGCTCACCATTCATCCAGGCTGGTTTTCTTCCCCCACAGCTCACCTTTTGGCACACATCCTGCTCCTGCAGATTTCCTTTCCTTTAATACAACTTTCAAGTGTGGTTTTGCTTCTTGTGTACACACACACTTGAACAGACAATTTGTTTTTTAATTGAAGCCATGTCTGAAAAGGAAAGAGGGATTCTTGGGGGTCTAGTAGAATCTCTAGCAAGTCCAAAAATCCCACTCCCCTAAAGCTGAAGAATAGCGTGGAATGAAAAAGGAAGCCATGACTACTAGTAGTTTTAGTTTAAATAATTGTTTCAGAAAACAGCAATTGCAAAGTCTAAGTTATCATAAGATACTCCAAAATCTTTTTGTATAACAGATAGCATAGCACACAAATACAGATAGTAATTGCTACTGCTTTAAGCTGCTAACCAAAATATATTCCCAGAGTAACACAATTCAAAGTTGTCATGACATGAAACTGGTAAAGACAATCAGGCATTTATAAGAAAAAATAGTTAGTTATCTTTGAGTTTCACTGTAAAGACTGCCAAATTTAGGCCGTGTTATGATCCAGTTTGTCATGCTGATTAATATCATTCTGTGAGTGTAATTAACTAGAATGACTCACCGAATAAAGTCCTATTCAGTATAAGCAACAAAGCAGAACCTGACTTCTTCGGAAAACAGTCTTCTACTTCAAAAGCTCAAAGGGCCATCGTCTTTGGGACTGATATCACCCAGTTGCTGCTGGCCTGCCATACACATACACTGGCTGTATAAAAGGGATATAAATTTGTTTAATTATTTTTTCGATTTAGTATCTGAGCCTCAGAGAAAGAGAAACTGTGGCTAAAGCAAGGATTTTTTAACATTTCAATAAAGTAAGCATACAAGTAATACTTGGAACAATAAGTACACTATCAAAACAAATAAACCAACCAAAACTCAGAAAAAGACAGAAAACTATGAGTTAATATCTCATCTATGGACTTTTAAAAAAATAATACATTCATAAAAGAATTGGTTTAAAAGAATTTTCTAAAAGAACATAGTGGGGAAAATCCCTATTTTAACACAGCTGGCATTATTTACAGATTTTGTGAAACAGTATGACTATTCACTGAGCCCTAAAATGCAACATTTCAGGAAACTGCTTATTTCTTTTCCTTTTGGCTTCTGAATGAAAATCTGAGACACATAGTGAAATATTTGTTTAAAACTTCAATTTATTTGCTCCACGGGCTTCCTTGTGCTTATCTGTCTCTAATTATTCTTCTGCTGAAGTTGCTGCATTATCATAATAGAAAACCCATTAGTTACTTGTAGCATTATCTTCCTGTAATCCGTCTCCTCCTGAGTTTCCATATACCTTGGTCTTTATTTCTCTGCGGCACTCACAATAGGACTTTCCTGTGGTACTTCACAGCCTGGAGATATAGAATATTATTATTTTGCTGGACACTATCATACTTCAGCAATGAATAACAAGGCAGTCTCTGGCTCTTCAGTGCATGTCAGCTTGAGAATTTTTCCATATGCTGCCCCAACAGCAGAGTGCTGAGATTAGAGCTAACCATACAGTTGTACCCTAGGTCCTGTAACACTGATGTGCAGATTGTCAGTGATTCCTTCAGTGGTGGGTTCTTGTGTGTGTGAATGTGCATGCCAGCATTCCCCAGATCGATGCTTCAAGCACCAGAGCCAAAGCCATTCCCTATTGTGCTCACTCACCAGGAACTCTCCATTAGTAAGAAATAATAGGTATAATTCTAGTATTATTTTCTAGTACTTTTTTTCATATCAACATAAGCCAAGTTCTGCTTAACCACTGCCCTGCCATGTGAGTTGTGTACTCACATCTGAGTTGCTGTACTCACTAACTTCCCTCATATGCATGGAACTGCGGTATTCCCACCATGATGGCAGCCCTGCAGCTTGTGAGTCGTGTGCCATAAACCAGAGAACATCAAATATGTAATGGATTGCTCAAAGTTTGTTTCCTGGACAGCTATGTCATCCTTGAAGCTGGCAGCAGGCTATCACTGTTTTTCATAAGGGCAGGTTGTCATATGCCTTTGGCTAACCAAGTTGCAGGACTTTTCCCGGAGCAAGGTCTTGGCAGTCCCAGGGCACACTGAAGCAGAGATTCACTGCTATTGTTTCTGCTCCAATGCAGATCTTTTTGTTTTGCTGTCATATTTCTACCAGAGTCAGGACGTTTTGGATCGTGACTTTGCAAACTGTTCACTGATTCTGCCTCTCTTGTGGTATCCAGATAAAACTTGGAAACAGACAATAACAAATATTAGTGTGTTTAAACAACTATCAAAGATTAAAAATATGCACTTCCAGTGAGCCTCACAAGACCTGCAGATTGATATTTAATAGTAGGAGTCCCATGTTGTTCATACGGGAAATTTAAGTTAAAAGGAGAGCCTTTCTATTATATTTAGATGTCAATCTTCCACTAAAATGTGGGGACTAAAATAGGGGCTTGTCTCTGTTCTGAGTTCCAGTTTACTTTGCTCCATGTGGGCAGTGGTGAACTACTCTGCTATGTAGGAGCTGGGTGGTTGGAACACTAACTCAGGCAAATCCACCCCCACTGCTGCAGAAGAGCATGGATGTAAACTAGCTCATTAGACTAGAGAGAAGATATGTACAGGATTTCAAAGTTGTCTTAAAGATATCTTTTACCATAAAGACACTTTTGTGGTTTTAGAAGAGAAGATTGAAAGAAAACACAGAGTAACTTTCAGTACAGTCAGTAACTTTTCTTCTGTTGTGTTTTTTCCACAGAATAGGTATATGATGTGTTTCTCCAACTTTATCAAGGTGACATAGTAAGTTAGTAACTGAGTCAAAGCTAATTCTCCATTATTTAGCTAAGATTTCTGTCTCTTCACAGATTAATGTTAGCACACCAAATTACAATCAGAGAATATGAAAAAGAAAGACTCTTTCATTCTATCTTGAATTTATTCGTTATATAGCAGACATTTCTTCTAGTGATAATGATTAGCCTTCAAGATGTAAAGCGTATGCATTTCAAAGACAATTAATTTTGATTCAGTACTGCTCAACTAGGTAAAGCGAAGGATATGTGCTGAAGAGTGGATTTTTTATGTTATGGAAAAGTGTAACTCCAAAGGGTTTTATTTAGCTTCAGTAGTTTAAGCTCATCAATGTCACTTCAAGGAGACTAAACATGCATCTGACTTTGAGACTTCCAAATAGAATTACGAAAGGTTTAGCTGCTTTGCTGGCTATTAAAGGCAGATGTCTTCTCTTCTCTTTATGTGTCCAGACAGTGAATATGAAAAATAAAATAAAATAAAATAATTATATTAAACCATCAAAATATTGCTGAATTTTTAAAACTATATATAGGACCGTTTCTGCAATCTTAAATACTAAATCTTCTTAAATATATTATATTTTAAAAGGGAAAATTATCCTGTATTCTAGACAGAGACAACATAAAGTTCTAGGCAACTCCTGTAAAAAGTATGTTTCCCTCAGAGTTTAGGTCTTAAAGGTGCTACTTTACTCCATGCGTGAAGACACTTTCAGAACTTTTAACTAGGCATAATTATGCTAATTTTTCTTCAAAATCTTTAAACATTGTTTACTGAAAAAAGTTACTGAATTTTGAGTGTGTTTTTTTTGATTTAAGCATCTGCTTGAAAATCTTAACTCAAATTAATATTATTTTTATTTATTTATTCAGAGACATACAAAAAGCATTAGAATAGGTCACACTTTTACTTCTTTACACATTTTTCTATGGCTGAAATTAATATCTCTACTTGAAGGAGTGTTATTGTATAGATTGATGACATGAAAAAGTACAGCTAGAAAGAAATGTTAATCATAAGAGAAATCATTGCCTTTAATGTTAAGTCTGTATGCTCTCTAAATACATATTAAGGAGCTTACTTACAGGAAAAAAATACTTTCCAGATTTGTGTAGCTTAACTTTTGAAAGGATTTATAGCTGCTTATATTTCTGAAAAAAAATCAAGACATTTCTGTGTATGTGCTTAAATATGACTTCAGGAATTTAACTTTGCTAAGTCAGATTTAAAATATTTCAATCTAAAGCTGTGGGTTTTAATTCATATTTCAATTTTCCAGCTACAATTCCAGCTCCTTAGCGTTTAGAAGTGAAGTCCTACCAAAACATTCCTAAATCATGCTGGGATGTGTTGTTAGGAGATAGTCTCAGTGACAGAAAATGAGAAGCTGAACAGCAAAGGAAAGTGTAAGGATCTTCTGCACACTGCAACATAGAAATAGGTGTTCTTACTGGACATCCCCATAGCTACAAAAAACCAGACTACACTGAAGTTTAAATTCAATGGCAGGACTAGGAATTTACTGCCACAAAATTAAAAAAAAACCCCAAACCAAACCAAAACAAAAAACCCAAGAAAACCAAGCCGAACCACCAAAACCAAAACCCGGAAAACAATAACAAAAAAAATCCAAATGCAACCAAATTAAAGAGGACCATTTCAAGCCTTTGCAGCACTGCATGCTTATGGTAGATCTTGAAAGGGACTAGGTGCCAAAAAATATTAAGTATTTTGAAATCTTACAGTTCTAACTGACTTCTTAGAACCCCTGGCAAAAGTTCAGACTTAACCTTGACTATTACATACAGTTTGTAAATGCTTCATACTTTGCAAGTTGTGAGAAATTAATTACTTTGACTGAAAATTATTTCCCAGTTCCAGCAGAGAACTTGCAATAGCATCATTGGATAAGATCAAATTGCGCTTTGAGTAATCTAAATTCAGTAGTGCCTGAGCAGTATGATCTAGCTCACTTTAATTAATTAACCCCTCAAAAATTGCAGCATTGAACATCCAGTTGAGAGAGCAATTAATGTCTACAACAAATTATGTCAACATTCTCTTATGTTTTATTCATATACAACTTCACCTAATGTAATTAGAGACTAAGGGCTTCTAATTCTGCCGTTATTTACACCCTGCACACTGCACACTTCATTGACTAATTTGAACCAAAAAAATGAAGATATAAGACTTTCTGATTTCAATTACCTTAAGTTGATGTTCTGCTGCCTACAGCTTATCTGTATATACGAAAAGTGTCAGACACCCTGCAGCATGATGGCATGTTGAATAAAAATCAGAGAAAACACAAGAGAGGTTAACTTGCCATGAAATAGAAACACACCAGTTTTTATAAACTTGAAATATTCAAAGAAAAAAAACTATGAGATAAAATTAAGAGCTTCTTATTTTTAAATTGAAATCATGACATGCAATTCAGTTTTCCAGTTTTCTTAACTTTTTGATCTCTGCCGATGTCGCGGATCGACACTAACAATCAGGCACGGACGCAGGTTTCATTCACACGCTAAGGTTTCGGGTCAACGGGCAAAAGCCTGGCCCCTCGTTTATTTTCACACTTATATACATATGTACAGACAATCAACAATTGGATGAAGAGGTTAAGCCTCTCCAAATTGATACGATATAAATTCAGTCTATCACCTTCTTCCGCTTCTGGAGAAGGAATGCAAAACAATTCTGAAAGTACAGCTTAGAAAAGATTAGTTACAAAAACATGGGCATTGTTTATCTTACAACTTATGAGAAAGTCCTTCACTGCTAACGCGAACAAGGCATGCAGTGAAAAACCAGGGCAACATGCCATTTGGACCCAAGCAGTAAAATGACTGTTTCATACACTAAACAAGGAGCCAAACCAGATATTTCAGCTGAAGGCTTGACAGGTTTTGCCATTCCTTTAACTAGTGCTGACAGTTCCTTGTTGATAATAATCATTATTACCATGAGTAATACAGCATCTCCTACGGACTTCATCCAAAATTTCCATCATATGAAGAACTCTTAACAGTAGTTAAGCATCAAATCCAGCTCTGTTCCACAGGGCTTGGAGGATAACAAGTCAAGATCTTTTGAGCAAATAAATAGTATTTCTGTAATGAAGAATGCTCTTATTAAACATTCTAACTGTTTTGCCAAAGATCATACTGTGAACTCACACATTTTTCTTGATCATCCCGGTGAGAACTAGCATGTTTCACAGTGTTCTCAAGTATAAGTCAACTTCATGAAATACCCTATCAACATGAAAAATCCTGGCTTTGTTTACATCTACATTACTTGGGTTTTCTCTGCACAGTCTTTGAAGTGTGTACTTTCTTTTAAATGTCGTTGATCTTAGCTAAAGGATTTATCTCTTGGATTTAGGAGATGGGTAAACAAGATGGACAAATGTTCATAAGCATATATTCAGACTAATTACAGAAAATGTGCTGTTTTAGCAAACTAGGATAAGCCCCAGAAAAAGTAAATGTAGCTAAATACTGCTTTTAATTCAAATCAGTGATGTAGTATCTCTCATAGACTTTGTTAAGAAGTTACAGATTTGGACAATTTATTCTATGCAGCATACTTGTACTATCCTAGTACTGACAATAGAAATAACAAATGCAGAGTCTCCTATGATTATCTTTGTAGCATTCAGGCAGTTTCTCACACTATTACACAAAGCTGTCTCTCAACAAACATCTCGATTCTAAAACTGAGCTGTATTACTTTGATGAACAGGAGATTCCCACCCTCTCCCACTGAGATTACATGTGGTTCTACAGTGCAAAATTATTTTATGAAAAGCTGCTATAACAGCTTTTTAATGGGTATTTGTTTTCTTTTGAAAATTACGGCATGCACATTTCAAATATAGAAGAATGTGAATGCAAAACGTAAAAATCCTGATAAGAATATTGAGAAAAACTTTATGTCCTGTGAGTAGTAACCTGAAAAAAAAATCTTTACTGTAGAGTAGCTTTACTCTGTGTTTTCTCTCCATGTCTTCAACTCTTTTATATTTTTTTCAAGATGAGTAGTAATCTGATTTTTCTTCCAAATTCAAATTAAATTCCCTCCCTACCTTCTGTTTAACAGAACTTCATCTTTGTAGTGACTTTCAAAGCCACGGGATAGTCCTAAAGTAATTGAAATTTTTGGTTCTGCTGTTAAAACTAGAGAAGAAAAAATCTGCTCTGCTTTGAACTCTAACTTGGGCTTTATGTTCTTTATGCTCCAGAAATCAACAACCTGGACTTCTCTGATTTGAACTGCATTTCCAAATGTCACTGACTATCCCACATTATGTATGTAACTTCATAAAGTACAAGGTCTGCTATACAGAAAAAAACCAAAACCAAAACCAAAACCAAAATAAAAAACACCAAAAAAACCCCACTAACCAAGCAAACAAAAAAAAAACCCCAAAAAACCCAACCAAAAAAACCCCAACCAACCAAAAAAAAACAAAAACAAAGTCAACAGAGATTTAACTCTTTCCCTGACTGCACTTCCCCCAAGAGAGTTTGACAGGAGTTTCTGAGAGATTTCAAATCATAGTTAAAATCAACGATACCCCTATATCTATAGTGCGTATTAGCACAGAAAATCCATTTGCCTTATTTTCTCCAAAGTCATCTATTCATTCTTTCAGGATTGTCCTAGTTTCAGCTGGGACGGAGTTCATTTTCTTCTTAGTAGCTGGTACAGTGCTGTGTTTTGGATTTAGGCTGAGAATAATGAGACAAAACACTAAGGTTTTAGTTGATGCTCAGTAGTGCTTACCCATGACTTTTCAGTTTCTTTTTTCAACTTCCTTCCTGATGCCCAAGAAGCTGAGTGGTGGCACAGCCAGGACAGGTGACCTGAACTGGCCGTAGAGATATTCCACACCAGACAAAGTCAAACTCAGTATATAAACTAGGGGGATTTGGCCAGGAGGGGTGGGTGATGTGGTTTAGGAGTTACAGTGCTGGGTCAACAGTTGGACTTGATGATCTTAAAGGTCTCTTCCAGCCTTGATGGTTCTATGATTCTATGAGCCAAAGACTGAAGGAAATAAGGGAAATATGAAGCTTTTTTCTTTTTTTTTAACACAAGTATAGTCACAACCTATCAGTTACTTACCCTATTTATAGACATTATAGAAAAGAAGATTTTTAGCTTGACATCTGAAGATGATTAATGCACTGACAGAGCAAAGTCTTAGAAGCAGTTGCTTTGGTAGATCAGTTGTAGCATGGAAGAAGGCACACAGAAGGAAAATGGGCTTGATGGGAGATTCAGTGACAGATAAAAGATGGGAGATTGAGTGGGTTTATAATTAGGGGCTTTAAGAGAGAAGACCAGTAGTTTATAATTACATGTGACTGTACTATTTGGTTTTTTCTGGACAGTAATTGAAATCTAAAACTTGCTTTCTACAAACAAGCTGGTGCAATATCATTCCCTAAATATCTGTGTGATGCAGGCGAATGAGCATTGCAAGTATGGCCAAAGCAAATTTGTTGAAAAGTGTCGTACACAGAAAATTGTTATACTACATTTTCAGGTCTTCATTTGAAGCTGTACATTAATCTCTTTCTATTTTATAATTATTTTCTGGCTCCACAGACAGTTTTTCCTCCTAAAGTGAAGTAAAAAATAGTAGATTCTGGATCATGTCATATTTTGTTACCTTCTTCCTGCAGCCCTAAAGCACCTAGAGCCTATAATCCATTCTTTTTGGGATGTTTCAGAGGAAAAATCTTCTTTGTTTGTATCATATCCACTGTAGCCAAGTCCATCATAGAGGTAATTACAATGTAGTAAGAAACCTTAAAAGATACATGGATGCCTGATAAATACTTTGTGAACCCGTGAAAAACAAAAGCAGCATTTTCAACTTGTTTAGCATTCCTTGAGGAGATTGATAATCTGATTTCTTAAAAAAAAACCCCAAAATTAAATCTCCAACCTTCTGTCCAAGAGAACTTAATCCTTATAGTGACTTTCAAAGCTGTGGGAGAGTCTTTGTAAATGAATTTTCTTGTTACATGATAAAAATTACACTGCAGCTCTAAAACCTAATTTAAGGTGTGTGGACTTTAAGCTCCATTAATCATCGGCATGTCCTTCAGCTGAAGTGTGCTCACCACCTCTCACAGGCTGTAATATATTACGTAACCACATAAAATATAAACTGCAGTAATAGACTCTCTTAAAAAGATAAAATGCAAGACAAAGCTTATGTATAAATACTGAAATCCATTTTACTGGGATACTACCATGGTACAACCCTTGAAATCGAATTAAAATTACCTATGCTTTCAGATCCTCTTCAGAGATTGAGGTCAATTAACATGAGAGGGACTTATTAACCTGCATGAATGCCACAGTATATGAATGCAAACCTTGGAAAATGCTTTACTTCAACTCTTCCTGATAACACTCATTATCTCTTGTCTACATTATTATTCCATTTCAAAACTGGGGTGCAATAGAACCAAAAGTACTGATCATTTTTCATGATTTATAAATATTAACATCTTTGTACAGGATTGCCCTCATGGAGGAGAGCAAAAGCTACATTTGAAGCACTTTTCTGCAGTGCCTCACCATTGAGGCATTAACACACTGATGTCCAGTTTCAGGAATGTGTATCTGAATAAAGAATGTACACTCTGCAAGATGCACAGCAGTGAGGTGCCTGCAACTCATTATATATCTATTGAGTAAAATAACATGATTCTTCTAAATGATGTGCTTCTTCCTTAGCTTCTCATTTGTTTGAGCAATGTAACTTTTAGATAATATGGTAAGTCCTGGCTTGCAGTCTGAAAATCAGGTCCGAAATCTGCTTTTTCAATATCTACCCCTTCCTTACAGTTTCTTTGTTCTCGTGTTTATCCTCCTGTGCTACAGAGTCAATATTTCATTGCTTCTTTTACTCTGTTATTTCCAGCTTGAGGCTTTTTCCAATTTTTTTTTCTCCTTTTTTTTTTTTTTTTTTTTTTCTGTTAGACTGCTAGAATCCCTTGGATTAATTTGTAAGCTTTTTTAAAGCATTTACGCCCAAAATGTAATTAAAAGTTAATTTCTGCAGGTACACAACTTGCAGTTCTATGTTGAGAACAGAGTTCATTTGCCTGGGACCCAGTATCGTCCTAGATGAAGATTATCTCTGCTGTTATTTGGAGAAATGCCTAAGTGCATTTGGAATATGCTCAGGATCTCAAATGAGAACATGTATCTTGAAATTGGATAAAAACTAGCCAGTAAGCTTTGAGATGCATGCCAGATGGAGGAATCACTATGGCTGGGGGGCAATATCTATTTAATGTAGCCATAAAAAGTGATAAGAAAATTTGTACACCTGCAAAATGCAGATACCACCAAGCTAATGCCAATTGAGCCTTGGCACGCCAGGCCAAGGATCATCCTGGAGTGATAAGGCCCATGGAGCTCAGCTTTTAACTCACCAAATGCAGCCATCTCAAATCCAGAGGCAAATTAGACTCTCTTCAAGCCACTACGGTGTGTGATAGTAGCAGGATCTCTGGAGCCCAGCATGGTATACACATGCCCAATGCATATTTAGACTGGTTTCATTTGTAGGCTTTCTGTAGCAGTATTCTTTACTTCAGTAAGCACTACTACCCTTTTGTTGTTGTTGTTGTTGCACTTAATGACTTGTCACAGTTCCAAGAATGAATTCTACTATTAATGAATTCCAAATATGAGTACACATTTTGGGAAAATACAGTCTTTGAAACGCATCTAAAAATGGGATAAATTTAAAACTGTTGCACTCATAAAAGAGAAACCCTTTTATTTTATCAAGTACTTGTAGGGAGACTAAAACAACATTCTCTAGAGCTATATGCTATATATGGTGAACTGCAAAATCATTATGCTTGGAGTAGAAGCCTTGTCCCACCAATATCTTTTTATTTCCAACAATGTTGCAGACTAATGCAATAGTCTGCAAACAAAAGTTTTCCTATGTACAATGTTCTCAGTTAATCTCTTTATGCCTGTGTCTTGTTACTTCTATGTGCTAAGATAGAAGTGTAATGTAATTTAGGTATTCAAATTTCCTTTGCAGTCAATGGAGGGAGACAGGCACTTAAGAAGGACATTTCATCCCATTCCCAAAATCAGAATCCCTCTCCGCAATTCAGAGAGATAAGATAGACTTCCTTTGACCAGAAGATGGAATCTATGTTGGAGATAGAATCATAGAATCATACAGCACATCTGAATCTAGTTATCTGAATTGTTTGCATTTTTTGTGGTAAAAAATAGTAACTTCCATTCATGCCAAAGTAGATTCCAAATAAGACAGATGAGTTCATTGTTAACTTGGCTGTTAAGTGAGATGATGGGCATCTGCCTTAGGTGTAGAAGTCAAAGGTATGTAACAATAATATCTTCTATCTCAATTACTAAGACTGCTTTCTTTCTTAATGGAGCCTAACCTCCTATCCTTGACATTTCAACTAAGTTAAATCCAAAATGAAGGTAAGATTAATCCTGTGTGCTTCCCCATCCGTGCCCTGTATTTTCAGATGTTTATCAATTTAATTACATCCCCCTAATTCCTCTTGAGCACCTGTTTGATTCCTATGTTGAAATTTTGTGTTAATTTAAAAGTTCTGAAAAATAAAGGTCTTTCCAATAATTTAGAGAACAGTCCAATTTCTAGCTATGAATGTGGATTATAAAGCACAGGGCTCTCTTTTCTTTTCTTTATACCTACAAGTTTTAGCACCTGGTTGTGGTTCGTCCTCCCTCTGCCAGAAGTTTTCATAACTTTTCAAACCATAACAGGTTTTCACAACCTTTTCATTTCTTTCCATTAGCCAGAAAGGGTGTCTTTCGTAAATATTTGTGTGACATATGTATTCCTTCTGAACTGTATAGTACTGGAGAAAAAAAATCACAGTTCTCTTTCTTCTTCCTTAGATAGTGTTAATTAATGAATCTCACATGGCTTACATCATTACCATCTTTTTTGGTTCCCCTATAATGTTTGTAGAGTGTGTAAACAATGAAATCAAAAGCAGAACATCCAGTAATGGATCACCTCGTGGAAGAAGGGAGGGTGTTGGGGGCAGGAAGAGAAGATATGTTTTATTGCAGCAGCTCTTGTTTTATGTTGCACACCCATCTGCCTGTGCTGGACCTTTGGATGACATCCGACAGTACAAGCTAACAGAATGATCACTCGGAAAACACTTCAGCAGATCAGCCAAATAATCAGACTCAAACCAGCTGGTGCTGCAGAAATAAGTGTCTTTTTATCTGCAAGTTTGCAGAGAAAACTCTAAGAGTAACTATTCTTATAATGATGACAAAAAATTTCATACAAACCTTCTGTAATACCATAAGCCAGGTGAGGGAATAGGCCATTTTACCTTTTTTTAAAAATTCAATGTGCTTTGTTCCAACTGCTTTTGCTAAATCACTTTTTTCACGATGTAACATTTTCAGTATAGGATAACCATGTCAACATCAGGAAAGATTTCTTTTTTATTTAAGATCACCCCCTTAGAAGCACAGTCTGCACATACACATGCGTGTCCTTATCTGCTATGGTGATAACTAACAAAGACCTTTTTTACTTGGTGTATATGCATACTACTTCAGTGTTTATATTCTGAGATATAAATATTTCAGATTCTTTGTACAGAGGGTTTAATTTACCTTCCAGTTCAAATTACCAAAGCCAGTGATTTTCCCCGAGTATGTATCAACTACAGAACCATCTGCACTAAGTAACTGTGGGTTGATTTATTGAGCTATCATTTTTCTCTTCTATTTCTTGTACTTCATAAATTTTGGATTCTGCTATTTTCCCTACCCTCATTGTCAATTTTGCATACGTATAGGAAGGTGGTAATTATTTTGCACCAAATATGTTTGGCCCATTTTATGTGATAATCAGACATAAAGTTAGCATATTCTCTTCAATCTAAGAACAAAGAGAGACCTTTTTTACCCCAAATTCTTCTTGATGGATCAGTCCACTAAATGTATAAATAAATATCTCTTCATGGTTATTTATTACTAAGAAACAAAAAACTTCTCAAAGTTGAGTTATGACACATGGTTTGGTCATTTTGGAGCATTATTACTTTTAGACTCAGCAATTCGGCAGTGTTAAAATATGATGATCATTTCCAGCCTTCTTTCCAGGAGTTCAAGACAGGTATGAAATTTAAGGCCTAATTTTGTTCTCTCCCTATACAGGCATAAATCAGGAAAAATGCCATTTCATTCAGTCGAGATACATCAATGTTAAATTAGATGTTGGTCCTGATGTCAACTATCACTTCAAAAACACTACCAATAATACTGGTTTATTATTATTTTGCACTTGATATTGGTATTCTGATATTTCCCCAAAAAGCAATGACAGGATTGAGGTACTAGTGCACAGAGCATGTGCTGCTAGCGTACCACTGTCCTCACCTTTTGGAAAGTGTACTGTCTCCTGTCACTAATGCTTTGGTTATCTGTCTTGCCAGCATGCAATTCCAGTTCTGAGGGATAGTTCATAGGCAGTACATTACTCGAATAGACAACTCTCTGACAAGATCTAAACCCTTATTTATGGTCAGTAACCACATGAGAAAGCAAATGGGGAGGAGGGAGAAAACAGGCAAATATAGCAGTAACGTGATCTTGTACAGTTTAGTAGTGAGAATTACTTGGTCATAATGAATAACTGAAGCTTTCTGATGGAAATAAAATGTTATCATCAGTCTCCATCTGCCTTCAATGGGCTTTACTAATTAGTAGAAGGGAAAGTGTGTGTGACAAGGTGGGGTTTTTTACGAATGGAAAAGTGTTTTTTTTATCTCTTCTTTGACCAGTTGCTGAGATTTGCTAGTCCTTGCTAAAATGCGACAAGAGTAATGTCTTTTGTGTTTTACTCGTTCGTTTTCTTTCTTCAATCTTCTCTCCTATAGCAGCCTGAAAGATCTTTAATGTTATTCTGTCCTTTGCATGCCATACTGTGAACAGATTGGTGTTGTCAGGGAATTACATCCAATCTGGGCTGAGCTTTGAAGAGGAATTGTTTATGATTAGGCGATTTACAGTTGAAGTGGGCAGAAGATGGCAAGGCCTATAATTAGAAGGAGGGAAATTTATCTCCCAACAGCATGTTCCTCCCTCTGAGCAGAGCCCTAGAGTGAGAAAAGGGCAGATGTAAACACACTTCTCCTCCAAGCTGGCTGATTCTGCACCTGGGTTTGATTGAGTCTGGGTTGTTGCTGCCAGAAACAACAGTTGGACTTCATCCTGGTTAGGAAAGGCAAATTCTATTACCACTGTCTTCTTTGCTTAGCTTATCTGTTGTGTTTTCAAAAGCGTTTTGTTGAAACACATCTGCCTCTTCTGACCCAGTTGGGCAAACGTGCATGTACAAGCTGTGGCACATTACCTGCTCTTGGGTTTGAGCCGTCACAGGTCACTTGGAGAGTTGAAAAGGAATCAAAAAGCCCCAGAGTAGCCATGCTAAGTAACATCTGTCTGAATATGAACAAAGAGACATTTTCAATGTCCCAACTCTCTTGCTTTAATCTGTGTAGCTGTATCCTTTCTCTGTTCTCCTGCCTGTAACTATGCATCAGGGATGTGGCTCTGCCATCGGGGCTGTGTCATCATTTCCCCCACTCTAAACTTGAGAATTTTTTTTTTTTAAAATGTATTAAGAGATATTTGAAAATTAACAGAGTCTGCTTCCAGACTAAAGTTCCATATCTAAAAAAATACCAGTCAATCCTGAATACTTCTAGTCTATATGAATTTCCAGCCAAGACAAGCTACTGTCATCCATGAAGCTGTTAAGGAAGCAGAGAGAAAAGTTACATGGTAATTTGTTTTTAACTCATCACTTTATGTACATCTGGAAAACAGATTTTTATGCAGCAATGTTTGGGGGTTTTTTGCAGCCGTCTTTTAACCCATTGTTTCATTGTTCTCTCTCCCCCAATTTCTCACAGAAAAGAGATATTGTAATTAGTTTCTATAGCTCATAAAGGATTTTCTGCAGGATGCATTATAGCCATAAAAGGAGATGATTATATTCCACTGTGAACTCTTAGAGAACACAGCGCAATTATTTACAGTGTCTTCAATCTCCCTGTGCTCTGCAGTAGGAAAGAGGTCCCGGGAGTTAGCTGACCTCTGTATGTGACCAGTAGTTCAAGTTGGGGAATGCTGCTAGTGCTCACTGAGTCTGAAGAAACAAAAGAAATGGTTTTACAGAGGCTACCAGCTTCAATAAGCCAAGAGAAAAACAGGTTATTTATTAAATATGTACCCATAGGAAAGGTTGCTGTCATTCTTTCTATGTAATGGGCAGATAGAGACTGAGAAAGGAAGAAATACAGTTAATATAGTGATAAGTCAACAGGAATTGAACAAAAATAGCGTATACCTCAGGAACCCAGGTGAGGAAAAAATAGAGGGGAAGAAATAGAACTGTTTTGGCAAAGATTGGACTGAGGATTTGATTTTATTCCCTGAATTCCTCCATTGATAAAAAAAAAGCAACAAAAAAACAACAAAACACTAAGAAATGAAAAATACAGAGATTTCTGAGCATAAGATTGTGCTGTGCAAAAGTCACAGAACAGTATATCATACTAGAAATCACTGTAACGATAAAGTAGCTAGAAGTTTGGAAAAATCAATCTTTCATAAAATCTTCCAAAAAATGATCAGTTTTTTAAAGCATTTGTGACATCTGAACTTTAAAACAAGTTTCAAATACATTTCATGTTCAATACCAAAAGTGTATTTCAAGATAAAGAACATACTAGCTCTGCTGATAGGAATTTAGGTGCTATGTTGCTTTTCATACTCAGTCAAGTTATCAAAATCTTCTAGGAAAGGCTCCATTTCATAAGCCTTAAAATTAGACTTCTGCTAACAGCAAAATTGGTTTAAGCATCCTAGCTTTCATAGCCTCCTGCTATTGGATTAAGAGACACGGCAGAGCCAGCTTTTTTCAAGGTATGTAAGAAAAGGGATTTCAGAAATAGGACATGTCTAGCTTCCACTAAATCTCATCTGCCCATTTAGATCACTATATTTCTCTGAGCTCTAAGGGATCTCTTGCATGAGTGACAAACAATAGAGCTGCAGGTCAAATCTGAAATAATATAGAGCGAGAAGTCCTGGATGTCACCAGAGTGTTTTAATTTTAGTTATGGTTGCTATTTGATGCTTATGAGCAACATGGGTCCAGCTGATTTGTGCTGTGCTGCAGAAAACTGTACACAAGCTCCTAATCACTCTGTACTCTAGTGTGAAAATTAGTTCTCTGATATTAAATTCAATTATTTAGAAGAGAATTTTGCAATTTGAAGGAAGAATGCAGCCATGACATAAATGGTGACTAGAGCCCCGCTGCAGGTACTGTGACCTGCTGTCTCATCCTCCCTTGGAGCCCAGGCTGTGCCCCATAGCCCCAGTCACAACAGGGTATTGCTCCAGGGGGAGCTAACCTGCAGCTGGCAGAAACACAGTACCCACAGCCCTTCTGGCTTTCAGGCTGCTCTGTCCCCTTCTTCTCTTCTGCCACAGGGCTGGCACCATTTCGACTCCCAGTATAGCACCAGAGATTCTCTGCAGAGCCAGAAAATGCAGAGATGCGCTGAGTGGACTGAGTGATGCCAGCACCACGGCAGGGGAGATGGGACTAGCATGAAAGCAGAAACCTTTATGGCTTGCCCTGCAAATCTGTGCTTGGCATTACATATTCAGCATCCAAATGCCTGGTGAATCACAGGTCACATTCATTAATTTAGGCTTCACTTCAGCTAGCTGATTAAATACATAAAACAAATGAATATTCCCCTTGATTTCAATTAGACCATTCAATTCAAACCTAGGCAAATGCTAATCTTTTCTGAACTAGGGCCATTGCTGTTCCATAATAAAATCTGTTACTTCATTCGAAGGGACAAAAATGCACAGAAAAGTCTGTCTGCCATAACGAAGGAGAAAAGACATGCTCAAACCCAGCACTGATCTGTTGTGTTTGTTCTCTGTAGGCTGCAAACACAAACTGAGGCTGCAAAAATAACAAAATCAAAGGTAGCATTTGTGGGGTAGGACACCTGTCTGTCATCTGATTTATTGTAGCTCTTCCCCTGGGAGCTGAGACAAAAACACACTGGCCAAAATAAAAACCAAATAGTCACTTTGGATGTGTCATCCACCTGTGGATGAAAGGACTTGATTTGGCTTTTGCCAGCATCCTTAGCTGTGGCCCACTCACAGCTGCCATAGACTTACAGTTGGATGCTGAATATTCTGCTATTCTGAATTTCAAACTGACCAACAAAAGCTAGGAGCCTCCTGACTTCAGTGAGTTCTTCTTGGACTCAAATGCCTATTTGTGAATTGAAAGTCTAACATTTGGTTCATTTGTATGGTTGCCATGAAAATAGATTAATCAGTGCTTTTGGAGTGCATACTGTACTGCTGAGGACCATAGAAAAGCCTGTAGATAATTTTTTTTTAAAAAACTAATTGTCATCATTCTCTTCACATATGTTCTTAAAGCTCTTGAAGCCCTTTCTGACCCTTTCATATCCAGTCATTTGTCTTACAAAATCGTCTGCAAATATCATCTAGCAAACAGACTCCGTAATCAGGTTTATTTCTCCCAAGGAAGAGTTGATTCTTGAGTACAGATGAGAAACAGAAGAGTACATTTAAACAATAATTAAATCTACTTTTTAATGGAATGCTCTTTGCAACAACAAATTAATGAGACCAGGCTTCTCAGAGCCACGCCCAGTGGGGATGTGAACATCTCTCAAAGTGGAAACTCCATAATTTCTCTGAGAAACCTGTTCCAGTGTTTGACTGTCCTCAAAATTAAAAAAAAACCCAACACATTTATTTAAAGGGAATTTTGTATTTCCTTTTTTGCCTATTATTTCTGTTCCTTTCACTGGTAACCACCAAGAATAACCTGGCTCAATCCTTTTTTCTTTCTCCCATATGGTGTTTATAAACATCTGTCAGATGTCTGTGAGTTTCATCTCCAGGCTCAACTGTCCCAGCTCTCACAGCCTCTACTTGTACGAGATGCTCCAATGCCTTAGTCATCTCTGTGGGCCTTTCCTGGGCTCACTCCAGTTTGTCCACAACTCTCTTGCACTGGAAGTCCAGGACTGGGCACAGCGGTCAGGGTGTATCGCATCAGCACTGTGTAGACAGGACCACCTCTCCTGACCTGCTAACAATGCTCTTCCTAATGCAGCCCAGGATGGTGTTGACCTTCCAAATATGTTTTAAAACAAGCAGTATATGGCATGGGGAAGAAAAAGGCCCGGTTAAAACAGATGTTGATTTGCTATGCTTGTACAAGGGAAACCCAGAGATGTCATCGTTCTAACCTTGGCTGCTAAGACTTCACAACCAAATCTCAAGCTGCTTCTCGTATCTTCTCTAACATTTGGTGCTTGTTGCATTCACTTACAAACCTTGTCTTGAGAATACAACAAGCGCATGCATAGAATGTGAGAAGCAAGTATTCAAAATATCTCTCTGACAGAAGTTTTGTGTCTCCCTTCTTAGGAAAATGTCCTATAAATTATTCTGAGTCACTCTTAGCCTGGTTTGTTTAAGCTATTCATGCACATATAAGCATTACTTGTTCATTGGTCTAGAAACCAAGTACAGGCCAGTAATTAGAGAGACAGTACCTCACTCATTTCCATAATTACCAGCTGAGGATCTTACTTAAAATAGAAAAACTTTAAAAAGTGATATTGAAAAGATGCTCTTCCTCCAAACCTCCATTCTTTAACAGTCCACTAACATTTAGTGTACAGTATTTTCCAACAAGTATCCTCAGAGGATGTAGTTGAATACTGAATGTCAACTTTGACTTGATTCTCCAGTACTCTGACCTTTCCAAGTAAAGGTTCTTAGCTACAGTTCATTACTTCATAGTATGAATCAAGTTCTTTAGATGAGATATGTAGACTATGAATTCCCACTTGAATATATGTATGAAATGTGCCTCAGTGGATGTAGGAAAGATTTGAATTTGACTAAATTGTAGACTTAGGCATCAAAAGTATCAGCTGCATACTATCTGTGAAACTTGGTGCTTCAAATTAACACTTTTGGGATACGAACAAAGACTGGAAGGAATACAAATATTCTTCTTTTTTATTATTATTTTGTGTCTAGTGAGGGTAAAAATAAAACTCACTCTGTGAATAACTTCTGAATTTAGTTTTGTGTTTCCCATAGGAGAAGATCACAGTATAGTTATGTATGTTAATTATTCTGAATCCAAATATTTTTATAACCTTAGAGGGTAATGAGAGGGGTTTCACTGGGACTACACTAAAGGCTAGATTCTTTGTTGTGTTACTTGTTAGTTTTACATTAGGAAAGTTTATCCTATAATGCTTTTCTATAAATAAGGGAGGAAGAGCACTCTAATAAAATTTCATTCTAAATTACTTCAAATAGGGAACAAAAAGACACTTAGATTCTTCAGTGTATAGCATTTGCTCTTCAGATACCAAAGCAGAAAAACACAAGTCTTCCAAAGACAGTATTAAATCTGTTGGTCTCACGTAGATGTCTCAGATCCTGATTGACATGTCAAAGGGCACTAGATGTCTACATCTGGAGAACCAAGTTGTGCATAAGACCTGAGATTCAGTAAGAGAGTAAGATGTCTATATTAAGATGTGCATTTGTTTATAATCACATTACAGTATATGGAAACTACAGAAATGCTCATTTAACCAAAATTGTCTTCTGATAGACATTGAAGTGATCAGGGATATGGACTCAATGAACCTGATTGAGTAGACTTGCATTTGGCTACTGGGTCCAATTCCCATTTAGACTCCCACATGAGGGTGGCACTTAGATTGCTGGAAGTAAACTTTCAGTGGTCTGGACAGCATCATGATTTTCAAATAAAAGCGAAGATTTTCAACAAGATTCATCGAAGCACTAGAACAGAGATCATTGCAATCATAAGCAGAATAAAGAGCCTGAAGGGGTGACTAGAAGAGGCCTCCAGAACAGCAACTTGGGTTCTAGGGGGCTAGGAAGCGACTACACTGCTGGGAGTACATCTCAAGTTTAATACGCAAAAGAATTAAAATCTCCAAACTAAAAGACAGCTGACATAAAACAGGGATGTTAACCTCAATTCCTCTTGTCCGCTAGTAATATTTCTTTCATTACATGCATTTTGGGGAGGAAAAGGATGTAAACATTCCTGTCCTGTTTCTGCATATTCAGGATGTTAGACTAAAAGTGCAGTAACCCTTCCCTAGCTAATTGCAATTACTTGTACATTCAGTACAGGAGGACCTTTCTCAATATCCTGCAATTTCCTGCACTATTTGTGTGGGGTATACCACACCACAATGAAAAAATTTAACTGAACAGTTCTTAATCTGAGATAAAACTATAGGAAGAAAAGAAAAAAAAAATCTTTAAGTGTCAAAATGGAAACAAAGAGGTAGAGAATGTTTAATCATTTCCTCCAAATTTACAACTACAACTCCAGGTTTTGGAAGCTATTGTAAATTAAGTATTTTATATCCATTAGCTGAAGAGCAATAAATACACACATTAGATTTATGAGAATCTGGCAGCTTATGGTGACAAAAGTCTGCCTTTTCATCTTCCAGGTCTTTGATTATTTGAAAATAGTGTTGAAATGAGTATCTAAGATGAATGATGGTTCTTCCAAAGACATGATTGCCACATCACTGAAATAAATCAGATTCAGCATCACCAGATGCTGAATTTTTTATGGAAAATAATTTTTTATGGAAAAGCAGCTATATTTTAGCTAATCCCTGCCATTCCTATAAACAAATTCTGTAGTTTAAATCCCACAGAAACAGAATGAACTTTTACTAAAGTTTCATTTAAAGACAGTAACAAAATAGTAAAATTAACAGAGTGCACTAACTATCACAGTAGAAAAGTCAATATTCTGGAGCAGTAAGAACATCAGATCATACTCTTAGAGCATTCATTTATTCTGAATTAGGCAAAGAGTCTCAGCTGTTCATCTCTACGGCACAGCAAAGCCCTTGTTAGTGTATTATACAGGAAGGTGTGGCTCATCCTCCCTTGCCTCTAAACTGGAGAGACATGCATTTAATGGATGGACCATTCAGTGGATAAGGAATTGGCTGACTGGTTGCACTCAAAGGGTTGCAGTTAACGGCTCAATGTCCAAGTGGTGACCAGTGACAGGTGGCATTCCTCAGGGCTTAGTACTGGGACCAGAGCTGTTTAATGCCTTTGCCAGCGACACGGACAGTGGGATTAAGTCAACCCTGAGGAACTTTGCCCACAACACCAAGCTGTGTGGTGTTGTTGACAGGCTGGAGGGAAGGGATGTCACCCAGAGGGACCTGGACAAGCTTGAGAAGTGGGATTGTGTGAACCTCCTGAAATTCAACAATGCCAAGTTCAAGGGCCTGCACCTTGGTCAGGGCAATTCCAAGCTCAGATACAGTCTGGGCAGTGAATGAATTGAGAGTAGCCCTCAGGAGAATGACTTGGGGGTGTTAAAGGATGAGAGGCTGGACACAACTCAGCGATGTGCACTCAGAGACCAGAAAGTCAATTTTGTCCTGGGCTGCATCCAAAGTAGTGTGGCCAGCAGGGTGAGGGAGAGGATTCTGCCCTTCTACTCTGCTCTGGTGAGACCCCACCTTGGATACTTCGTCCAGCTCTGGGGCCTCCAACACATAAGGACATTGAGCTGTTAAAGCAAGTCTAGATGAGGGCCATGAAGATGATCCTGAGGCTGGAGCACCTCTTCTATGGAGACAGGCTGAGAAACTTGGTTTCATTCACTCTGGAGAAGAGAAGGATCCAAGCAGACCTTTTAGCATCCTTCCAGTACCTGAAAAGGGCCTACTGCAGAGCTGGAGAGGAATTTTTCACCAACATGTCATGACAGGGAAGAGGAGAATGGCTCTAAACTGAGAGTGGGTAGATTTAGACCAGCTGTTAGGAAGAAATTCTTTACTGGGAGTGTGATGAGCCACTGGAACAGATGACCCAGAGAAACTGGATGCCCAATCCCTGGCAGTGTTCAAAACCAGGCTGGATGGGGCTTTGAGCAACCTGGTCTAGTGGAAGGTGTCCCTTCTCATTGCAGGGGGGTTGTAACAAGATGATCTTTAAAGTCTCTTCCAACCCAAACTGTTCTATGATTCTGTGATTATCTCTGGCAATACAGAATGAAGAATTTATTTAGCTGGAAGAACATACTTTCTCCCCACCATACACCCTCCCCTTTATTGGTTTTTATAGTACTGTTCAGGAGTTACAGTTCTCTTTAATTGAAAATGAACACATTTTTAAATGTTAAGCTAAGACTTCAGCATGCCTCACACCCACTACCTGCTCTGGAAACACGCTTCTACTTCCTAAAAGCAAGGAAAATTTGCAATAGGTGTGCTTTTCAGTAAAAATAAAAATATTTCTCAGGTTTTAACATTAAATGAATCTCTTTTTAACATTTTGAATCTTTATGTCATCAGACTGGTCCCTTGCTAAGAATAAAAAATGAAGGTAAAACCCTTTGGGGCTCTTTAACCAAGAGCATTAGGCGCTGGTATTTTTTTCTTCTCTTATCACTGAGCAAAGGATTTCAAGCAAAGGTCAGACAAGCGTACATTTGACAAAAGACAAGATTTCTAGAGATCACTGGTTGTTCAGATCACATCTAGTGTCAATCTAGCCTCATTTAAATGATGTTTTTACAACTATTTCATATAAATCCTCGGTCCTGGATTTCCTTTATTTTTCTCCATATTGTCACTGAGACCTCAGGAGTCATTCTGCCTCCCCAAGTCAGGAACTGAGAAACAGGTGGGTGTTAATCTACAGTGAAGGTGCGTACTTCTAGCTATTTTTTTTTCTCTTCTTGTACCTATATGTTGTATTCAAAGTCAATATAATATTTAAGAAAGTATTTATATAATTTTTAAGCGTTGTTGTTCACACGTGGATGAATGAAGAAGGTAAGCCGCCACTTTCTGAAGAGGATTTGATTCCAAGGAGACCTTGTGAAGACCCCAATTAAAGACAGCCTTTCAAGGCTTGATCTCTGTACTGAAATTACGTATGTAATTTCTTTTAATCATCTCCCAGCCTTGAATTTACTATGGAGATTCAGGGCAGAGCCATCGAAGAACACTTCATACCCTGATTCCTGCATACTCATTAGTCAGCATATTCTGACCAGTGCAATGGTATATACAGTTAAAGCAGAAAGGATAATCAAAGTTATGATCTCCATGCTGTAAAATGGTAAAAGAAGTCATAATTAAGAGAATTTGTCTTGAACCTTCCTTGCTACCCTGTTCTTTTTTTCACCCATATTGCCTAATTTTTAGCAGTCCAGAGTGTGGGAGACAGTTTTCCTTCTTTTAAAGAAAAAATCAAGCAGTATTTTCTAGAAATATACAAATTTTGAACTTTCAGAAAACATTAAGCCGTTGCAACGTGGTAATGGAAAATGAGATCCAACATTCATCTGAATAGTAAACATTCAGTTTTCAATTTTTCTGGATCCAAAAAGTGTGTAGAAATGTCAATAAATGGATGTTGACAGGATTTCAAGTTTATAAGGATTGAATTTTGATATTTTTAAAGGAAAACACTGATTTCGGAAGGCCAAAATTATATTTCTTCTAATCAATGTGTTAAAGATGTTAAAAAATTATGCAATATAAAAGAATAAATTGAAGGGTGGGTATTTCAGTTTTGTCATATCAATTAAAGCGTTAATTTGAAGAATTTTTCGTTTGGTTTGGTTTTTTTAACCCCAACAAGTCAGGAAGTTTGGAATGTTCTTCCAATTCCATGTATATTTGTTCAGGGAATTCTTTATTTTTCTGAGGGGAGTCAAAAGAGGAACTGTTTTTATGCTACCTGGTTCCATGTCTTGCCAGGTGTTTGGTTTTTTGGGGTTTTTTAAGCTGTCAAGTCTAAATAACCTTTGTTGAAATTTCTTTGGGAAGTGTAAAGGGATAATATTTTCTCCTGTAAATTTCATACTGGAAATGCATAACTTAGACTGTATACTGATATCTTTAGATTTATTCTTCGTGAAGTCTCAGGAAAACTAATTTATGACACTTTTTCCCTGCTCTTACCTACAAGTCCTCCTGTTTTTTTCAATTAACTCGGTTCTCACTGCTTCTTTATAATCATACCTATGATTGGTTTTCCCTCAGGAGTAATGGCAGCTGCTTTCTGGTGAATGTTTAATAGTGCAATTATATCCTCAAATACCATAAATGTCTACTTAATTCCCTAAATTGTCAATACTGTTTGCAAAGGATAAGCGAAAAGAAAAATATTTGCCCTTATGGTTTATTTAGAGTGCAAGCTGCTACTGTCGGCTGTCTGTGTGTATGTAGGTAGTGGCTGGCACAAAAATCTCATAAAATGCTATGCAATTATTGGTGCTATGAACCTAATTTTAAAAATCTAAAATATTTTTGAGTGCACAAGGGATTATGAGTGACTTTCAAGTAATAACTTTTAAATCTTAATTTTGGAAAATTGCATTTCGATGCACAGGAAGAGAAAGACAGAAATCCTTGACACCCTTTCACTACCAAAAGCTTGTAATTCAAAAGGAAGCATGTTTCTTTTTTTATTACCAATAAAATTTAATATTTTTTCACCAAAATATTTCTTCTAGAATTCCGTCTAGATCTGTTCAACGTGGATGTCTGTATTGTGGTTGAAATGTTCTATTTCTACTGATTCCATCAAGTGTAATATGATTTTAATTTGTCCAGGTTCATGACAGGGTTGTTATACACTACTTGAGACCACTGAAAGATGTTTTAAAGGTGCTTTCAAAAGTTATGGAAAATATTTGCTTTATCCTGAAATGTTTCAAATGCAAGAGATTAGAAACATTTTAATAGATTTTTCCACAGGAATAATGAATGATATATTATAGCAACAGGAATTGAAAAATTCAGAGTTAAAATCAAGAGTGCTATCCTTATACTGAAAGAAGTCACCTAGCAAGAAGCGGGCAGAGAAACCTGAGAGAGACTTTCTGAAACTTTGGAATATATGTCAACCTAACATTTGTGAAAATATTCCCTCTTTTTAAGAGGAGTGTTAAATTTGGCTTTTAGCAGGAATAATTTCTTAGACACAATGAGAACCATAATTAAACACTTAAACCTTGATGATTCTGTAAAGGTCAAATGGCTAATATTAAATGTATTGCAAAGCGATCCATGTCAAAGTAGTTTTTGAGAAGCTTGGGTGAGAACAGAAAAGTCCATTGCAAAATCACTCGCTGTTAAGAAAGTGGGAAAAGTACTGCTAAGTCATTGAAGGCCTCAGCTCTTGGATCTCATGACAATAATGTGAAAATTAACATCCAAGACATTTTTAATGCATTAGAAAACATTTACAGGTTAAGAAATGCAGACAAAGGTATTTCTTAAAATAAAGAAATCGAGATTAATATGGATGAAGTATCTATTTATTCATCTCATCTATATTGTAAAACCCATTCTGAACAGAAATTTCATTCCATTTTGCCATAAACACTCATCCTACAGGCTTTTTCTTCAATGAAAATGTGTGTTGTCTTTTTTCACAATGAACTTTCTTGTTGTGCCAGGGTCTAAACTTATGGTTTTTGCTGTGAACATATCTAGGATCAATTTAGTAAGACTTCAACTTACTTCAAATAAATTATAAGTCAAAATTGTAAGGAAAAAACATTACACTATAGATCTGCAGTGAAAACAATCCTAAAGTTAGAACAGTAAACAGAATCATGGAGGAACCAGGACTTTATCTTCCTATTTCTCTTGGAAAGTACTGTTTCAGTACAAGTTTCCCCACTTGCAATTGCACTTTCCAAAACATGATCAATTTTTTCTTTCAAGAAATTGTTGTTATTCAATATTAAACACAAATTAAAGAACAGAAAAGAAAATTATATTAGTACAGTGTATTTCTGGTGGTTTCAATCCGCTGATGTTCTAAATGCTTTGTTAGTTGTGCATAAAAGCAGAGATTAGTATGCCTTAAAATTAAATTAGGGTTACGTTTTTTTAAATAATTTACCTCAAAAATTTTACACTACACAAATTAAAAGTTTAAAGAATTTTTCTGAAATAGATTGAAAAAAAAAGCATTTTCCTTTATTCAAATGCTTTTAAAAAAATGTATATTCATTTTGAAGTGTTATTACCGTTGCCACATTCTGTGAACATTTCACGTTTGATTAGCATTTTACAGCTGATTCTTCACAAAATGTCTGAATGGTTCTACATAAAAGATTTGCGTCTGATACCAGTGGGACAAGAAATAGTTGTACTGCAGCAGCATTCACACAGTAGCCTTGGAAAGAACAACTTGTATTATATAGGTTTCTATAATTTTAAAAGAGTAATAAATAATAGATGGATTGATGACCTTGTTACCTCTACTGCACAACAAGTGATGTTGGTTATAATCCCTTTCTTGGGTTATTTTTGGGATGGTGTTTTTCATTGTTGTTCTTTTGTTACTCGGGAAGTGCCTGTTTTGCTCATAACAGAAGAGTTTAATATTATTTCAGTCAGATAAGTACTGACATTACTGCAGTTTCCAAGATTTTCTGGAAAATATTTACCTACTTGCAACATAATCCATGATACATGAAACCACACAGATAACAAAAACAAGGGTTTCTTAAGTACTGATTGGCCAGCACAGGGGAATGGGTTTGTTAATTTCTTAATTAAAATTAACTTTATACTCAGAGCTGATGACACAAGGTGCAATGTGATTGCATGAATGCTATGTCTGTATTTTTTAAGGATTTTATTTTTTAAAGCATGGATAAGCAGTTATATACTCAAGCAAGCATTTTACTGAACTAATTTATGACTTTACAAAGCTAATTAAGGATGGAATGATACAATGATCCAATCAAGGACATGATTAAGAGTGATTCAATAAATCAATATGTGAAATTATCAAATCATCAAATGAATATAGTAAGTAATCAAGTAAAATTACAAGGTTAACATGAAGAATCTGAGAAAATCACATTTAGTCCAGGATATCAACCAAGTTTTTCAGGCAATCAGAGCATTGACCTAGTTTCTGAAGTTCCTAGACTTTTACCAGGAAGCTTATCTATCTTGGTTTCATTCAGAAAAGAAGCCTGCTTTTTTGAGTCTTTTGGCAATCTGACTTAGTAAGTTTAGTAAGTTGTTAACGCTTTTCTTTGATTTTTCCCTTTTGTGAAACAGCATTGCAGCATAGATTCTAAATATACATGTAGAGATAAATAAACAAAGTTCAACATGAGATCTTCTATAAAGCTGAGTTCTTGTAGTCTAAGGGAAGAATTGCCAAAAGACCAGAAGGAAGAAGGGTATTCACATCTAGAAACACTTTTTGTAGGAGTAGTTACTCCTACCATTTACCTTAGAAATACAAATGCACTAGTGGAACAATATGGGTGAAATATTCCTATGTCAAAAACCCTCACAAAATTCAAGACAGGCCATCTCTTAGGAACTTTTGTTCCCATGGAATAGAGAAATGCATGCAGTTTATGAGAGAGGAAACTTCTTTCCGTAATCAGCAGAAGACTGAGGGGGCAGACGGGCATTAAATCCTTCATGTCTTTGTGGAGATGATCTATCCAGAAACTAAGCAACGTGTGTCTCCAGTGTTTGTGTTAATCTAGCCTGTTATCTAGACTATTCTGTTAATCTAGAAAACACAAGCAAGTTTTCCTTCTCAGTTGCCATAATCTTTATCTTACCACTTTCCCTTTCCCTCTGCTTTAGAAATCTTAATTC